>DWON01000416.1:0-34063 GCA_018251015.1 Phocides pigmalion okeechobee | reverse complement strand
ACCTCCCCAACCGAAACACAATACATGAAGAACATGTTGCTTTACGGCGGGTTATGAGCGTGGCGGTGGTGCCGCCCTGGGCAAGCTCTAACGGCTCTACCACCTTTAATTTTTTTTAGTAGTAGTAGTAGTTAGAAGTAAAAGTATATATACGATGCTAATCCTAAAAACTGAGATATTTGCCTTGTTTTTAAGCGCTTGTCTTCAATCGAAATATAGAGTAGCACGGTGGATTATGAAGGCGTTTGTGGTATCTCCTCGATCAATATAGTTCAACCGCCTTGTAAAATATACTTTACTATTTCAAGCTATTAGTATGTTATATGTTTACTATGTTAAAGCAAGTGATAACTGCGGTGGTAAGGGAAAATGTTGACAGATGCTAATGGTAGATTATTTTATGTTCCCTACGTCTAGTTCGTTTTTTTTTGGGTCCCACATCAAGACGCTTCACACTAACTATATCTATACATACCTAACTACATTTTTTGTGACTTACATAAACTAACCACTGGATTCCACGTTTGTGCTAACTTAAAACCATCTTCTCTGTTGAAGCTCTTTGAGTGTTGATCTCTATTGCCTCTTTTAGCAAACTGGGAAGTAAAGACTTTAAGTAGCGATCACCTGAGTTTCATGTATTTGTATCCAGTGGTGAGGCAACCAAAACTAAATCTTGAGTACCCGTAGTTAGTAAATTCGGTAAAGTAAATCGAAATTTTAGTCTCTACTTATAGACATAGTTACTTTTTGATTACAAATGTAGACAATAATCATTAATCGTAAATATTTGGTACATAAATATTTAAAATGGGTTAAGTAACTCGAAATTTAAGTTTATATGCATAAAGTTATTTCGATTAAAAAATTAGTTTTCGACTAAAACTAATATTAAGTGCACAAATACAGTTCGCTTACGTTCAGTCCAGCTTAAATCCAGCTGTCATATAAATCATAGCGCTGTCTACGGCAGAACAGCGCGTATCTGCGCGTTGACATATTCCAGTAAGTTAAATTAAGTCGCCAAAGATTTATTGCTACATGCGTAATTGTGCTTCTCTACATAGTATAGAACGCAGTTTCCGCTGTCTGTACGTTTAGATCATATCCTGAGCCACACTTGACAGTGGGCGAGGGCTACTATAGCTTAGCCGGGGTGCAACCCCGAGTGCAATGATTCCACTTGGCTTTGAAACCTTTGGTCCTTGGGGTCCGTGTGGCAATTTTTTTTTCAAACAATTAGTCCCATGTTTGATCGACGCAATTAATATCTCGCGCAGAGAATTGAGATTGTTATTCAACGCGGGAATGAAGCGTTCTTGGAACCATAGCGCATGGACACGGAATATCTTTAAGGTGTTTAAAAACAGCTATATAATTAGTCTTATCAGCTCAGCTATATTTTACCAGCAGCTACAATTTTTTTGATTTTTAGTTGCAACTTCTGTGGACTAAATTGCTTCATATTTAAGTTTAACAGCCACACCTATCCACCAAAACGTAAAAAATCCTTCGCATTAAGACATGTGTTGGCAGAACTTGAACCATACAAGTCTTACTTTGCTACTAAAAACATAAAATAACCAACGTTTATTGCCAGGAACACGTCTCAAACCTAATTTTATTTCCCGGTACACGAAAAGCAATGTCCTTACAAATAAAACCAAGCTACTCCTTACCTGGCCATATTTTATTGACGCGGCACCCGATTCCTATCTCTGAATAAATTAGGGAACGGGTACAAAAGACACGATGACTTTTTAATGCGTGACCAATTGTATCCCGGATATACAGAGTTGATATAACCCCTAAATACTGGGTTGTAGACTGATTTTTTGATATATAAATAAAAAAAATACGTGCTTTACAAGGTATACTCCAATACACCACTATTATACTGAACTAAACTAGTACTTACAATTTAACACTAATATTATCGCGTAATTTATACATTTTACTATGTACCTGGTGTTTCAATTTTTTTTCGATAAAAATCGTTATTTATAAATACCCTATATATTGTGAAATTGTTTTCATTAATAATAGAATAAATAATATTTGACATTTATATGTTATTTAACGAAAAAAGGACATCAATAAGCTGTCATATAACTGTATCACAGTTTGTAAAAGAAATTCTTTTTTGTCTATAATAAATGAAAAAAATATATGATATTAATATATCACGGCATATATAGCAGCTCTACATAAATACCAACTGTCATCATAGATAGTTTATCATTTAAAATTAAGGCTATATTGACAGCCGATAATAATTTATTGGACGGCACCATTAATTAACTCTTTGAAAAAGTATTAATTTCACAACAATGGACAATCACGCTACCATTTCTTTGGAATGAAACATTACTCGAGACTTTAATCTGATATCCATTTAAGGTCATACAACCTTGAATAGAGTCAGCTCCCACTGAGTTTAGGCTCGACTGAAATTAACAACTAATAGGTAGTAGGATGTAATGTGCAAGATAGGACTACAGTTCGACCGGGGAGGTACCACCGACCCCTTCATAATCTGCCGTAAAGAAGCTTGTGTTTCTGTTGAAGAGGTGCGGTTGCCGGCTACACTCATAAGCGAGGCGGCAATGTCATCTCAGGAGTAGTAACGCATCGTACTACGTACTATATCTAGGCAAGAACCTAGATATAGTATGCAGTATAGTAGATAGTACCTCAGTCCTGTTTCAGGTTGGAGGTGGATTAATTTAAAGGATTCATGACCATGCGATATAATGCTAAGAATGATGGCCGCATTCCTACACTTAGTAGCGATGCCAGTTCTTCCCAGTCACCGGTCGTTATATGAAACAACATTAGTATTAACTTTAAGTCTTCTTTATATTGCGAATGCACTCAAATTATATGTCGTACATATAAATTACCAACTTAAAACAGATAATTTCAAACTAATTAAACAATAAATACCTAAATTAAATAATTTACTAGAAGTTCGTGTCGACTTGACATGGTGCCGTGAAAAGTGACCGCATTTCCGCGCTGAATAGCGATTGTACTTCTCTGCCCGAGATATGTACCAGACCTCTTGTCACAGGCAATTATGTGAAACAACATTAGTAACAATGAAACCATCTTTCTAACTGGTGACGTACAGCCTGTAACTAAGTACATACGAGGAATATATAAACAAACAATAACTTCAAGCCTTCAACTTCTTCATATTGCGAGTGCACTAAATTAGCTTCGAATGGACTTGTAACCATTTCTATTTATAGGTAATATTCCTGAGCTGACTCCGGGTTTATGACGTCGGTAAAAAGTTGTAACTAGCAAAGTATGGGCTTATTTTACAAGCTCGTTAAACCGCGGGCTGCAGAGCGAAGACCAGCTATCTTGGTTAAACCTAGTATCTCTGTTATCTTATTATAAATTTGAAGTGGCAAACTAACGTGCAATCCAGCTGGTGGCAAGTGGTCACTGCCGCCTATCTGTTAACAAGTCTATAAAGAACAAGTCCGGTTTAAAGTCGATCAGATGCGTTGATAGTCCTGAGAACTAAAGTTGTCGCGAGTGAACTAAAGTTGAACTAAAGTTATATCGAAATGCAAGTAGCATAAAAAGTTATTTTGTAATATTAAGACAGTATGATATCCATTACAGAGATAAGACAATTTCTCCGTTAGTTTTTTTTATCAATTAGCTTGAAGACAAGGCAGACGGGACATCTGTTGGAAAGTAATCACCTGTGAACACTTGCAACACCAGAGGAATTGCCAATGCATAGTTGGCTTTGAAGGAAAGCACCCTTTGAAACGGACGAGCCTTTTTTATATGAGTTTGAGAACAGTAAGTATTTAATATATAAAACAGTATAATGACAACATTTATAATTCATTATTTCTATAATATACATGACACAGAAAAGAAGGGTCTGCACTAATAAGTTTTACCAAACTTAATAAGAAAAATCTCAAGCTATATAAAATTCATGAAGACTCTGGAACAACAGTTTTTATTTTTTTTATAATAATATTTAATTCCGTACATGAACATAAAACTAAGAATGCATACAACATCAGAAACTAGATTTTAGAAAAAAACGTATAAACAAGAAAGAATCTTGCATAAAAAATGAAATATATTGAAAGTAGAAAAAATGTGAAATTGTTTCATGAACTTTTGAAATTAATGATAAGTTTTGAACAAAAAAAATTCACAACATCGTTAAGAGTAGAATAGCAATTGTTTCGGGAGTTCGGCAATTTCGGCAATACATGAAGAACAGTTAACAAAATTTACAATTCAACACACGTCTCTACAAATGAGTTAGTCTGTGGAATATAATTCAGCAAAGTTACTGCCTGGTTACTTTGTAGTGCAAGCCTTCAAGACAACCTTATATCTTGTGGAAGCAATAAAAACTGTAATGAGATAGCGAACTGAATATTTTCGGTGTTTTGACGAGTTTCAGGAGCAATTTAAGTTTCGATCTTACATTTTAGAATTCTCGTCATGAGGATCTATGCTCAAACTTCGAACCCAGTTAAGGATATGTCGTACATAGTAATGACTTATATAAATAGTACAATAAAAGCAATGATTTTTCATCATGCTGCATTGGGGCAACGTGGTTAGCGTTTTATGTATTGGGAGCAACCCGGCCCAACTTCATTCGGGTAATAGAGTTTATATAAACTAACATTATTTTTCTTGCATACATGCATCCAGTCATTATACCTAGTTGCATAAAATAATAACTAGAAACATCTATTGAGAATGACGACTGAATTACTAAATTGAATTTAACTATTTAATTTCCCGCCCAATTTACTAAAAAACTTAACGTAACTTAACTTTACTTATTATATATACCAAAATCTTGCTCAGGAATCACTCTACCTGGTGTTGAACTGTGAGAAAATCAGTCTAATACTTTTTGAGTTCATCACGAACAGACAGACAAACAGGCGCGACGGGGAACTTTGTTTTATAATATCTAGAGATATATAAAGAAGAGATAGAGATGTATAAATTACGTAATGATATTATTTTAAATTCGTATGTATTTTATTTGTTAAAATATATATTTCTGAAGCTACCTTAAGAAAATAAGTCTATACCCGACCGTCCTACGTAATAACTATAGCCTAACCCTCATTCTGAGAGAAATCCCAGCAGTGGGACAGTAGGTTGACAATAAAATAATACATAACCCGATTACCAAATCTTTTGCAAAAAGCGTTGCCAAATTACACAGGCCTCGCGGATTTAGTAAATTAATACCCGTTGCAATTATAAACAAAATAAGACCCCACACACGTACATTATCTGCTTTCTCATTTAAAATATAATTAAAATCGAATGGAAACGACGGCTTGGTAAATTGTTGTCGACAATTGCGGTTGTACGTGATTTAAAATAATGAACTTATTGTATCAAATGATATTTTCGTATTTTTTAGTAAACTCCATTCAATACCTTCGCTGAAAAAGTATTTTATTATGACAAGACACACAGTTCGGTTTGCGAGGTCATTTCTTTCATGTAAGTGTAAGATGTGGAACGACCTTCTTCCTAAGGTATTCGCTGAACGCTATGACATGTGTATCTTGGATATGAGGAAAGGTGCAAAAAAGGCTCTTCAAAACCGGTGATGCTGGCGATTCCTAGCGGACTGGCTGGTATTGCAAATGTCCGTAGGACGGTGATTTGTTTTTATCAAATGATTAGTTTCCTTTTCGTTAGGCTAATTTATAAGGAAAACCTACATATATCTATGGCATGCTATTTTTTATTACTCATGTACAAGATGTGAACGAACTCCTCCTGAGGTATTCCTTGATGGATATGGGGTCCTTCAAAAACGATGCAAAAAGATCTCTCTTTTAAAGCCAACCATGCCATTGGCGATTCATCTGGTGTTGCAAATGTGTAGTCAAAAATGATTTTACATTTATTTTTTTGTTTGAAATGTTCCTTTTTTGATAATTGATGGATTGTACTATGTTATATTTTTATTGTTAAACATAAAAAATAATGACTTATGACTATCGAGCGAGCAAGTATTATTTAATGTAATATATTTTTTTTTATTTCAATTTCTTACAATGAGAAACTTCAAACTAATTATAATAAAAGCCTAACCTAAACAATCCAATGAAACTGTGGTCTTACGACGAGGTGCCAAGAAATCTAGCCGCATTGCCGCGTTGAATAGTCATCGAAATCATCTGCGCCAGATAGGAACTAGCCTTCTTGTTACCTGTGTCGTTGAGAAAACGTGGGACTAATTGTTGGAAAAACTTAATTATAATACTTAATTGTGTTTTTGTATGGCCATAGTTCTCTCAACATAGTACTTAGTCAATTATAGCCTAAGGAAACCTGTTAAGTTCCTAAGCAAACAAATCTCTTATTAAGCCACTATAAACTTGGAGCAATATTTCAATAGTTATAAAGGGAAGACATTATAAATTCAATGAGGTCACGTAGTGGGTGGAAGAATTATAATTTTATTGCTGAGTATAATTCACGGGAAATTAGGTTTCGGTCCCGTGACGCACAGAGACTTGCTAACTTTGTTTTCGGGTATTTTAGTGGGTGTAGTTCAATTACGGGGATGGTAATGTCGTGGGAATTATTAAAAATCATTTCTGGCCCTCTGTAGGCCAGTCTCCTTCCAGAGTGACAAATCTTCCTCTATGGTCCTGTACGTTAATCAAATCCAGATCAGCACACTTCATCAAGAGAGAACTATGCGTTTTCGGGAAGTTTAGTGGACATACTCGTAGTTCATTTATGGAGATTGTAATGTCATGGAAATCTTAAAAAAAACATTCCTGGCTCACTGTTAAGCAGTCTCCTCCCAGAACGACAAGTTACTTCATAATCCTTATTCATCATTAATAGTCAAATGCGGATTAGCAGACGTCATCAATACAGAAATGGAAACAATTGTTACCGTTTTACAATGTAGTAGAAGTGACCTTTGTCCTCAGGAGGCATCTGTGATCGTCTTCAAATGTGAGTTCTTTATGGTTACAAATGTCCTTGGGCGTCAGTAACCATTTACCATCAAATATGACTGCATGTTCGTTTGCTATTTCTGTATATAAATGACTGTAGCGACATCTTTTGTGTCTACAACAAAATACGACTAAATAGTTAACCTGAACATTTCGGATAGAAGGACCGCATTCCGATTGAATCGTCTCGCCAAGGTGTCGCGGCACTTAATAATACTATGATAAAATAGAATTACGCTACAGTACTCATGTAGCGCCGGCAAAAAAAGTTAAATAAAAATTTGATAATTTTTAATAGAACACTTCATGCAAACTGGGTCTTGTGTATAAATAATTACATCTCTGAACATAAAAGTCAATTGCAGATGTAAATAAATAATACATTTTTTACAACGGAATATAGTATGGCAAATTAATAGGATAGCGAAGTACCATCAACTCCCTCATAATCCGCCGTGAAGCAGTCCCTGTAGTTCGGTCACAATAGTGCGTTTTCCGGATATACATATGTATATACAAACGAAGCAACCATCTCAGTCCTCAGGAGTGACAATGTATCTATGTATGCACGACGTCAGACATGACTTAAGTATTGTATATATATCTAAGGGCTACAGAAACTATCAATCAATATCAATGATGACTATCAATCAATCAATATCACATGGCTTGCACGCTTGTTTGCTATTATTCTTACATAAAAAACTCCCAAATTAAAAAACAATACTTTTTTATAAATGTTACATAATTTGCTAACGGTACTTTAAACTAACGTACTTTCAATTCCATGCGAGTTTCCAGCAGTATTTTAAATTAACTTTATAGACTGATTTATTTAGATGCCAAGGTCTTCCCAATAGTGCATCTACCCTCCTTACACGAATACCGTCTTTATTGAAAAGGATGTTGCTACTGCAATTGATTGATTGAAATTGCTTTGTTATACTTAGAAAAATGCAGGTTCTCTTTTTCACTCTATTCAACCCCTCGGAGGTTTTCATATATTTTTTATATATGTGAAGAAAAGCAAACGATCGTTCAGGTCACCTGATGTCAAGAAGACCCTGCAGCCCATAGAGTAGCAGCCAAATTAGCGGATTACATGTTTGTGCGGCTTGGCATTGAAATCTTTGGTCCATGGAGTCCGAGTGCCAAAAAAGTTTCAAACATTTAGTTCCACGTTTGATTTGACAAGAGAGCTGGTTCCTATCAGGCGTAGAGGAATGCGACCAGTGTTATTGGCACCATGCCGTATGGACACGGATTATTTTTAGATATGTAGTTTAAGGTTTTATTATAATTCCGTTTCAGTTATTACATGTTATTATTTAGTTCTGAAGAATTCCATGTTATTTTAAGTTTTTTTTAATACATTAATTTTTATTACATGTTACATTTGTAAATATTATTTTTGTTTATAAATAATATTTTATTAGTAGTGTTTAGTAACTTAAGACTATTAAAACTTTCTGTTCATTCTTTTAACCCGGTCTTACAATGACAGACGTAAAAAAACTTAACGAGAAGCAATACGAGTGACTATCCTGTCTTATTCTTGTTTTAAGACCATTTCATTTAATTGCTGGGACTCTTTGACCCCCACCGCAATGCAAGGGTTTGAGTGTTTTATTTTTAAAAGCATTTCCGTTGTTTTGCCGTCCTGTTCGTTGTATACATAGATCAAGTTGAATACGGCTGGATGTTACTATGGAACAGGTACTCAAGGGTAACAAATTTGATTGCCGATATTTTGACCAGTTGCATGGCTCGTGGTTACGACTAACTGCGGCAGAGAAGGAAACTGTTGACAGATGCTAGTGCTAGATTAATCTATCTACCTACCTACCTACCTAAAGTTTTTCCTTTTCGATTCAATATCATGGGTTAAATATATTTAAGAGGTGGTAGAAGCTCTGACGAGTTCGCCCGGGGCGGTACCACCGGCACCCTCAAAACCCGTTGTAAAGCAACATGTTCTTCATGTATTGTGTTTCGGTTGTTGAGGTGTGGTTGCCGGATACACATTATTGGAGGCGACTATCTTAGTCCTCAAAAGTAGAAACGCAACCGCGTCCATTCTTAAATAGAACTTCTGTTCTATTTAAGATCGGACGTGGTCGTCCATGGGCTGCCGTGACCATTTAATATCAGGAGGCTTTCATAATAAAAAAAAACCTATATTAGTCCTGCCTAGGCCTAAGTACTACCGTTAATAGTACCTACACACTGTCTAATTTGGGATCAAATGGCCGTATGTAGAAAATACTATTGGCTTGCTACTAATTCTCTAACAACTGCAACAAAAATACGGGCGGTAATTAAATAAATTAAAGTGGACTTTACCGACGGCCGATCTTTTTCTGGTTACAAAAGATCCATTTAATTTAATTGTCGGGCCACTTCGACCCCGTCAGCGTGCGAGAGTTTGAACGAAATTTCTATTATATAAAAGTTAATCTTTCTCCTTTTGTTTGTGTGTGGTTATTTTACGCTAAAACTATTGATTTAATCAAACATAAATTTTGTACAGAGTACCAATAACTCTGGTGTCATTATAGGTAGTTACGCTCTTTTGTAGAATTTGGTGTTCTTTCGGAATGAAGATCAGGCCAAAGGCCCAAAAGGTACTAAATTTTGACCTTGTCTCGTGTCTAAAAGAACGTATGTCTGTGTGTACTTATGTACGCACGTAAGAAGTTATACCTACTTCTCTTCGTAACAAGATAAAAATCTTTCTAAATATTTTATCTTTCGCGTTATCTTGTTTATAAATAAAATGACAATAATAATTGAAAAATATATTAATATTTTTTTTGTATGATTTCACAACTTATATCTAATTAATGGCAGTAACGTCGTTACTACAAAAGTTGCCTAATCTCATAGTGTCGGTTTTTCGTGACAGAGTGCGCGCATGGGAAAAATGTACTCATCTTAAAAATACTTAAAGATCATAAGCACCTAGTAATAAATAAAAAAATAAACTGGTACCAAGCCACAAAGAAATTGTTTATAAGTGACACAATAATATAACATGAAATATACAAAAATTCAAGGCAGATGAAACTATAGCTAATACGACATTGATTTGAAGGCTTTGAAGTAGAAAACGAAATTTTTGACATAGAAACATGCCTGTCAAAATATTTTTTTGATTTGTTTAAACAAAAAGTATCCTATTTCGTTTTTAATACCACGAAGAATATGTGTATAAAGTTTCATGACAATAGGTTGAGTAATTTTCGTGTGAAAGCGTAACAAACAAACTTACATTCACATTTATAATATTAGTATGGAAGTATAGGTTGTACCTACTTAATCAGTAAAAATATTCATAAGTACTGAGTGTTGAACTGAGTGTACCATTATGAGTCCTAAGCGAACCCGCCCCAACAGTTAAGGGCAGGTGTGCGCTGATTCGGTCAAACCACGGAGTAGAAAATTATCGAACGATCGTTTTGAAACGGTAATTACCTCATTATTTACACGATCGACTGCCATTTTACGTTATGATTTAGGCAGCGCACACACTGCAACATGACAAATAAATAATTTCATTATCAATAGACTATTCACAGATTTATGTTTGATCGTCAATAAACTACCATCGATATGTAAAGGTGGGAGATCTATAGTTCGGCCGGGGAGGTACCACCGCCGCCCTCATAATCCACTGTTTACATTACTTGTGTTTCGGTTGGAGAGCTATGGTGACCGGCTACACTATGAAGCGGGGCGGCCATCTCAGTACTCAGAAGTAGCGAAGTGTCTACATTCGAGCTCAGATACGATTTTAGTCATGTTTATAGTTGTACGTGAATGTCTAAGGGCTGCAACTAGTTAACATGGATAGAGGTTTGAAGAGTTTGCTATTCTTCTCGCATAAAAAAACGTAATGTAAATATTATACAGAGCATGATGCCACGAACGCTCTCCGCATTCTCACACTGAATAGCAATTGCGCAAGATATAAACCACCCGTCACAAGCAGCGACTAACTTTTATTGATCGAACATATCTAGTGTGTGTGACGCTTTACGTGGACACAAAAATGGTATAATTTGCGGTTTTAAATCATTTCGCTGCGATCAAGCGGCCATCTGCTCCGGTTATTCGACTGGCTTCGTCGGTTATTAAACGAGTGCGGTGGAAAATTGCCGAGCGATTCGTCATGCTGAATCCGTGAGCGCTTTTAGTGGACAGAGGAATAGGCACTAAAACGGCGCACAACTAAAAATAGGTTGTATTAAACAATAAATAAAAAAATTACTAGTGAAAATCACATTACGTATGACTAAAAATAGGATATATAAAGCAATAAATAGAAAATCAGTAGTAAAAATCAGATTACGCATCAATAAAGATACAACGCATAACCTAATAAATAAAAATAAAAAAACACTAGTAATAGTGTCCTTACGAATGACTAATAATGGGATGTGTGACCTAATAAAGAGAAAATCACTATTAAAAATTACGTAACGAATGACTAATAATAGGATGTATAACATGATAAATAAAAATCACTAATAAAAATTACATGACGAATGACTAATAATAAGATGTATTAAATGATAAATAAAATACCACTAATAAAAAACATTACCCGTGACTAACAATAGGATGTATAACCTAATAAAAGTCACTATACAAAAACCATTATCTCGTTTCTGGAAAATAGACAGAAAGGTTACATACAACACAGACAAAATATCATCCTTAACTTACTCCAAAAAAAATTTAAAGCTAAATTTTTACCAAATTTCGTCTCAAACGGCTTTATCATTCAAAGTGTATACCCACTGAATTCTATATTAGTGTTTTAGATATAATATATTTCTATTTTGACGAAAGTATTTCATTGACCTTGACATTCATTAAATGTATGTAAATACCTTATAATTAAATAAAGTATTTGAATTTGAATAAAATTTCGCATAACCGTGAATTTCAGACCTATTTATTTCATTTATTCATTTCCATTATTGAACCCATATATGACATAGAGACGACATATTAGATGTTTTCGCTGTCCATTTTATGTTCATTTATTACAGTTTCATTATTCTGAAGATATGTAGCGACAGGTGGTGAATTGGCAGAATTGTTAATTAAATTTAGTACTTTTATTTTTCTTTATAACCGGATTGGATATTTGTATTTGTTTGGTACAGTATACTTACCAGTACACAACAAGGACTCAGTTTATTGGCATAGTCATACAAAAGAAAAATGCTGCCAGCACTTTTGGGTACTCTGCCCAAACCCAGTGATGCTGATTATTTTTATAATAGCGTTTTTACTTGCTGATTCTTGTATTTGTTTATTTATAATATGTACCTGCATACACTTTATCTAAAATGATATATATATGTATATCTGAAGAATAAAAATATAGTCCTAACTTCTACTTTTGAAGTTTATCATCCGACTATAATGCATTGTGTGTTTATTTGATCGTCTTGTATATGTTGATGGCAACCAGAACAGGGGGATTCCTAGTGTGGATGGTGATTGTAGAAAACGTTATAGTATTAACTTATGGCAGTACCTCGCCGGTCGAACTATAGTTCTAATAGATTTTCAAGTATAAATATTTATACATTTTACCACGTACCAGGTATTCACGATTAACGATTGTTCATATTTTGATTGTCTATGTTTCGAACCTGTTACATGGCTCGTGGTCACGGCGATACTAGGGTAGATCATTTAATCTACCATTAGCATCTGTCAATACTTTCCCCCGCCACTGCAGTTCCGCCGTGACCACGAGCCATGGTTCGAAATATCGACAATCAAACTTAATAAAAATAGTTCTACCTGTTGATACGATTACTATTTCCTACCAAACAATCCAAATTAAACAATGTTGTTTGCGACAAAGCCTCTTAAATCTGTGTACAATAGTAGTTAAACAGGGTTAATCCTAACGACACGAAAACCGCGATTAGTTGAATCTCAATTATGCTTGAACTCTCAATATGTAATCTTGATACTGTCGCCATATGAACAAAACAATTTAGGACATCATTTTTCAAGGTACATTAATACCTTTATATTGGTGTGCTGTGTGGTTCTTTTAAACCTAAAACAGACTCATCCGTTGATTCTTTTGATGTGTGCTTGAATGTAAATCGAACCCGGAAATCACATGTCTAATCGACATGAATAAGTGTAGCATAATTTATAGCATACTGTAAGAAGAAGTATACATTCGTTATTTCGCCCATTCGTCAAGTAACATTTTATCATGGTTTTATTTTTGGATTTTTATTTTTGTATATCAGTTCACTTCAGAACAGTCGTTCATACTTTGACCTTTTTGATATTGAAAAATGTAGCTATTGGATAAATGAGAAAGATAAGCAGCGTCAAAGTTGGTCGAAAGTCACTCTTTGTAATCCTAGTGCTAAATAATATTAACCTATGTACAAAGATTATGTGCCTGCAGCTCAGGACCATCGTAGCAATACGACAACTCCTGCATTTCGTAAAAGGCGAAGTTTCGTAAAACAGACATCAATCACATCACGTTTTCCTATCCGGGAGGGAGGGTGGGCATAGTGCATGCTTTGAAATATATACCATTATACATTGTGGTGGCGGATTGTTGCAAAGTAATTTTAATAACAACTTAATAGCATGGATTTCCGCAAAGTAACGCCTGATACTATTAACTAAAAAAGATAATATTATATTATATACTAGGTCATAAGGGGCTCTAGTCCTATTTGTGATTGTTTGTATGTGGATGTCCATGGACTGCGACCACTTAAAGTCAAGTGGCATGCATGTTCGTTTTCTGCTCTTTTTAAATAATAAAAACATACATTTAGTTGGGTTAAAAATGGCTCAGACAAAAATAGTTCTCACATTGATTGCAATGCCATTAACTCATTAAAGCAAAATAGAGCTTCGGTAGATTTATTTACAGTCACAGACAGATACTCTGATTTTATTTACGTACGACTGTATTATATACCTGAGTATAATAGCTTAATTATCGCCGGATTATACCAAACTCAATATAGTAATTAAGTTGGGAATTCTGTAATTAAGTTGCCCATTAAATAGTAAATTAATTCTGTGATTGATTGAATTCCGCTTTAGAGATCCGTTATTATTGTTACTGTTCTGCATCAGTATAAAAAATGTATTTTTGATTTATTGGCCATCTAAAATTGATATAGTAAACGACAGTTATGTTGGAGATGGTGGATCGGGGCTTAGATATTTTTAACAGAGAAACTACGAGACAAAAGACGCATCAGCAAACAGTTCTCTTGCCTATCATTTCTAGTTCTAAATACATTTTTTTTTATTATTCAGTTAGTCATTTCTGACAATCACAATGTTTGAAACTTTTAACCTCATATATAATATTTGCGTATGCAAACAGAATCTGGGCACATTTACATAAATAATAACAAGTGATCACTGTCTTTACATGTAAGATATATGAAAAATAAATGCTATTACCTTAGCCGTTATTACCGTAATAGAACTCAAAACTATAGTTCTTAGAATTATTTCTTGTACGTTTGTGTGAGCTGATCTCAGAAACGGCGTACCGATTTTAGTGAAGTTTTCTCTAATAGATTGCAATTTGTTTAACTTTAGTGTTCATATCATTCCAGTCGACCTATAAATACATACAAAAGTTTTAAATATAAAACGCGAAAATTAAGTGGTGAATTACAATGACATATTTTAAAATATATATATCGGAGAGAAGATGTGACGTAAGCATATTTAACGTCGCAATTGTTGACTTGACGACTCGTGTTCAGATATTCCTAAGAAAACTTCAAAAAGTCTTGATTATCTTCGTATATAGCTCGGACAGCGTAACGTTGTCGTAGAGAGATCCGAACTATGCGACGGCTTGAGCGAGAATGACAACTACCTGCTGGCGTTCGGACCCCCATAAAAAAATTGGGTGGCGGTACATAACTTTTTACGATCGGCAAAACATCTTTAACATTTCTAGATTTGACTAAGAACAACATTTCCGGCAACATGCTGTCCCAAATATGCGGTTTCGCTCCGACATATATTTACAATGAAGAAAATCTTAATACTAATTATAACAGAAGCGTAACCTAAACAATAAACAGAAAGAATTAAAATATAATTCGAAAGAATTTAGCAAACCTAGGGGTAAACATATTAACAATTTCTTTGAAGTAAATTTTTAATTAAAATTATTTTCTATATTATATTATATTACTAAACTACGCAACGTGTCTGTTTTACGTTATATCTATATTTAAAATTCAGTTTTATTGTCGGAAACAAATGATTGTGTTGTCCGCTACATATTTGCAAAATGTCTGGGAAAGTCGCAAATGGAGCGAAGTACCTACATTGTAATGTATGTTTGAAAATAGAACAATCGGAAAAAATTGCACGACAGTACTTAGGGTTCCGCATGAGACTGCATAGTAATTTTTCTACAAAACTGAACATGCAAACCACTTCATGTTAACTGGTAATTGTCGTTTGTTCTTATCAGCAATCTCTTCAAACTGTTTAATTATAAGCTTCCTCGAATTACGTTTTAGTGGTCACATTTTGTAGATATTGCACTACAAGAAAATTCGTAACACAATTAGTAATGACGATATCCATAGACGAACAAAAATTCCCAACGTAGCTCTCAAAATTTGCAAGCTGAAGTGGCAGTAGCCCGGCCAAAAACCGTCAAATAATGTACACACTTTATAAGACTTAAAAATAATAAAATTTAAATATTATTCACGTTTTTCATGTAGCATGTAACTAATAAGAATACGTTCTTTTAAATCACATCTAGGTTATGTAAAATAGGACTGTATTGAGACATCACGATATTAACAGATCGAAAAACTGACAATTAAATGGCAGATTAAATAATCAAACAAAGGCAAAAGTAGCCTCGAATCTTCAAAAGATTTTACTTCCTTTAAAATTCTACGGAACCAATAAATCAAGTCAAAAACAAACCTAAACAAAACAGACGGTCATTCAAGCGTCTATTCTGCATTTAGTTGGACGGAAAGAACCCGCCCCAAAGGCTTGCCCTGGGGACACCCGCGGGCGGTTAAGGCTCTGTCCCTAAATATATTTTTTTGTAATTTTGCAATAATATAATTGTAATTTAAATATCTTATGTATCGCGACGACTTAACCGTGATCACGATCCATGCAACTGGTTCTAAATATCAGCAACTGAAGAGTGTGAATCGTACTCGTTAATCGTATTGTTAATTTTATCAGTATATAACCTTATTTTTTTTCTAGCATTGGTGTCAGTTTGCTCAGACAATAGTCGATAGCACAATACTTTGAAATAAGTTATGCAGCTATGTGTGCGCTATGTATTGATGGAAAATGGAAATCTATAAGGAAAATGTAGATTTTCATCTCTTTATTTACTTTCTTCACTAATGCTATATTTCTACTTCACTAATGAAATTTCATGATTCCAAGTTGTACAGTTTCGGCTGCGCATCGGTCTTAGTTTCAGGGGGTCCATACTTTTATATTTATAACTTTGTTAGGTATCGCAAACTTGCAATTCAATTGATCAGCCGACTAATAATGGATCACATAAACCGGTAGCATCCAAACTCAAACTTAAATAGAACCTTCAATACTTCGCCTTAATTTAAAAATACAACTTCACTATAATTTGCTCTAATGATACCAAGCGACGTATAACTGCGGTCAACTTAATGTTAGTAACAGCAATCAATTATAAACCTAGTTACCAGATTTACAAAAATAGGTAGATTTTAAAACGCTTATGTAGTGTAACGTAAACATCCAAGAATCTGTTAAGTCATCTATCGCTATCTTCACCATAACGCACTGGAGCAGCGTGGTCAAGTATGGACCTAGTTGCCTTCAGTTGTAACTAGAAACTAAATTAGACCATTCCTAAACAACATGCAACATTTTGTTCGTAAGATATTATAAAGATAGTGTGACAGAGTGGGCGATAGAACTGCAGTTCTATCGGGGAAGTACTACAGCCGCCTTCCCAAGCCGCAGCGGAGGTATCTCCCCGATCAAATTGTAGTTCAACCACCTTGCAGTTCATATCATAAAAACTTTCTTTAATAACATTTCGTTACATCACCCTCGAGGGAAAAGTTATAAAGAAAAGTATGTCTATCCAAGGTTATAAATACACTTACTGCCTCAAAAATTCTTAACGACAATTTTACGGTCAAAATAAAGGTGGATTACGGTTTCATAAAATAAACGGCGCTCATACAAGATCCCGTAAAGCATTACTGCTCATAAGGCTTTACTACTAACAAGACGTTGGCAACATTTGGGGCACTCGTGTTGATAATGCCTCGTTTTTAGGAAACAACGGATAAAATTAGAATAGAGTAGAACTCTTTGTTTGCTTGAAAAAGGTTTAACATATTAGTTTTATTACTATCGATACTCTTACTCTACCTACAACGCATCCAAATCTATAATCGTTATCGGGCCTTTTTTTGTCACTCCTTTTTTGGGGACACGCTAGAAAATTGTAGGTCCACATATTTTGACAAAAGTTACCAAAATTCAGTTTTCAATTTCGATATTTTCAAAATTTCTTCCAGGGGCACTGCATGTGCGTGCAAAATTAACTTAAACATAACGAAGAATGCCATAGAGACTATTCTAAACTATCTACAGGGAGCCCGTGTCCATACGATACAGTGACAAGAACGCTAGCCACATTCTCTGGCTGAATAGCGACAACAATTCTATGCGTGATATAAACCAGCTTTCTTCTCATTAGCAGCATCGATCAAGTTTTAATAAAGTAAACACCGAGCTAAACTAAACATACCTACTTCCTACATTTACTTTAAATAAACCGTCAAGGTACCCATTGGGATCTTTGGCAGCCAAATAAAGCATCGACCATTAGAGAACCCGCATCTGCGTTCGAACGGCAAATTGTAACAAATGACACCCCACACCCACTCCGCCGTCCATCCCCAGTGATATAAACAATGCGATCAGGTACAGTAGGGAGTTCATTCGTTATCTGTGGATAATACATATAGACCGCCAGCCAGAAACAGATGACCCATTTTCCAGAAAATAAAAAAGTAAAGTGCTTTAGAGAAGCAAAATTAAAGTCATAGTCGAAGTCGACGTCGGATTTACAGGCAGAGTCAGATTCAGAGTCAAAGTAAAGAATTTGGATTAATTTCCCAGATCGAGAACCCATAAACAATAAATTTATTTTCAATGTCAGGTATTCGCGTGTGACAATTCCAGTAATGAATGGTAATGCGACGAATGTGTACGTGTCATTATAATGACTCTTGAGTGGCCGAGATGGGAATTAAGGTAGTCTCGTGAGCTGGCATACTTTATTGCCACGTAAGAATTGCTTTACACTAGAAATAGGTAAAACCGTACCAATTACTTTATAATGTATCCTGAAACAAGTTTATAAAGCAGGGATAGCTTAGTGGTAAGGTTCTGGTCTCTCACAATGTCGGGCCCAACGCACTTCTGATTTTACAAGCATTTATTTAACTAACAATGTATGTATAATTATAACTTGTACATTCGGGTCAATTTTTGCAACATAATTTTGAAGCAGTTATCCTCAACCGATTAACATGAAATTTTGATACTAAGTTTGGATGAGACGTCAGCTCAGTGACGTCATACTAAATCCAATATTTCGGACGGCCTAAGATGGCGGACTTGTTATTCCTCATCCTTCATAATTCTCTATAGCCAGACATTTTTCTGAAACTAAAACGAGTTATGTATCAATCAATTTAAATAAGTGCCATTTGACTAAATCGAATAGCCGAGTAGAAAACGGTTGACTTTATAATGTAAGGAGCGTTATATTGAATGGGATTCCAGTTATTATATTTATTCGCTGTAAGTTTATTTAGTAGTTAGTATACAGTCCATAGAAAGAGTTATGTCACTAAAAGCTTCAGAAATATTTCATTCTGTTAAAAGTCAAATATTGCAGTTATAAACGTCAAATTCAGGAGCGGACGTCGCTCAACCGCACACCCGGAGCTGATGCACAAAAAAAAACAGTCAATCGATCAAATGGACGAAAAAAAGATGTTTGCGAGACGAATTCGGGCTCTATAAAATGTTACGAGGAAAGTGATCAAAAATATCTCGTATCTCAAAATTATAACAAGTGTTTTTGTATACCCTATTATTTTTTTATTTTTGTATTGCTGCTGTGTGTTCTTATCTAAACTTAATTTAATTGTTACTCTCTTTAAAACTTATCGATGGTCGAACCGGGGAGGTACCGATGCTCATAATCTGCATTGAAGCAACTCTGATTTCAGCTGGAGAGTTGCTGTTGCAGCGCATTTAAAGCAAGGCGACTATTTTAGTTGGAAAAAATACCATAGCATCTACTCAGCTCCGATAGAATTTCAGTCCTGTTGAAAGCAGTATGAAAATGACTATGCTGCAGCGACTATTTAACATCAGATGGCTCGCATTCTCGTTTCTTTTAGAAAGAAAATTTAACCAGAATCATTATGTATCATATACATGACTGGCTGACTAAGAATCAAACTCAGAACTCTTGTCTCACCGACCGGTAAATTTTTCGATGCATCACACGCATCATTTATTTATTTTTCACGTCTTCTTTATTATTTCAAGGTAAATGGCTAACATTCTATTATATAACGGGTACTCACGATTAACGTTTTTTACTTGCCGATATTTCAAACCAGTTGCATGGCCTTTGGTCACGGTGAAGTATCGGCAATTAAGCGTTAATCATAAGTACCAGTTATATAATTAAATGTGTAAATTCCGCGATAATATTAGTTTAAAATCGTAAATAGGCTGCAACTTACTTATTCATAATTCACCCTATTTAACCACATACATTCAAATGATTTCTAAATTCTAAACGCACTAAGCAGGGGAATTATAACGAAATGCGGCAACAATAGCTAAGGTGGTACGGTCTCCAGAAATGTAAAGGTTTCGGGCATTCATTAACCCGCCCGTAATCCTACGACCCTACGTGATAAATAGGTATTTTAACTTTTACCAGCGACTCATTGTCGTTTTAATAATGCTCTCCAATAATGAACTCTGGCTATCTATATCATCATCAACCTCTTGTTATCCTACTGCTGGGCACAGGACTCTCAGTATGAGAAGGTTTAGACTATAAAGAGCCACGCTTGCCAAATGCGAATTAGTTAACTTTAATCCAACGTGCGTGATTTTTTGCTACCAATGGCCGCCCATCCAACTTTTGACTGCGCTCTATGTTGCTTTACTTTGCCCATTGTCTACGATATACGTAGAAGGCACATATTACCCACATGCTTAAAATTGGAGTAATGATGTAACATTTCCAAGTGGTCAAAAATGATCTCATCCCCTATGATTAAAGATTCAGAAAATCACTGCTGAGAGTTAAACACCGATCAATTTTGATTTACTGGGACGCTGACAATCTTGTTACTAAATCGAAACTATGAAATTCTTTTCAATTATTGACTATTGACAATTATATGACAATTATTAACTGAGTTTTCGTTGTCATAACTATATCACAAAAAACATTTCAACAATGTAGTCTGTAGAATCGTCTCGTTCCGTATCAGACACGTCTGCAATGGACGACTCCAGACCTTCACAATCAGAAATGCACCAATAATCTTATATACGCTACGGACATAAGTGTATTCCCAATCAAACCGCAGAGGAACCTCAATATATGGGGTTGACTCTAATAAAATGCGTTGGTATTCGTAATGAGAACTTCAAAACCGTATGTTCTTTATCTTGCCAACGAGATTTCAGACGTATTACAATTTTTTAGAGTTGAGTTTTCGTAAACAATAGTAGCAGATACGACGTTTTGGATTGTTTAAAACAGAATCACAGGAGAACGCTCGTGTATAAATAACATTGCACAATATACTTGAGCTAAATCAAGGAGCATTGTTGAGCTGAGCTTGTTAGCAGGCAACCGCTGATTTTTAGGGCTCTGTAGTCAAATAGCGAAACAGGTATCTTTACAATGTTGGTTTTGCGATCTTTTCTTATGTCATAATCATTACTCAAAATTACTCAAAGACTATGAGAAGTCAATGAAGGAAATATGGAAGGTAAATGTATACGATTTTAAACTTATATCATAGTGGAATTTATACATACAGATTAGTATATAACGGGTACTCACGATTAACGGGTTTTTAAGATGAAAATATCGGCAGTTAAAAAAGCGTATCCGTTACAAAATAAATAAGGTAAGTGTATTGTTGTAATCTGTTTCACAATGATTTAATGACATAAAAAAAGAAAATTAATTGTAGACGGCACTGAAGAATGGTATACGAAATTCTAGACCATAAACATGTGGGATATCTTTGGATAGATAATCAAAAAGCAAATCGAATGAGTCCTAAATTACTTTCCTATTTAAATTTAGTTTTTGGGATATTTTTGTTATCTAAACTCTTAAAAAAATTGTCGAGCGGAAAAAATTCTAACGATTGTCTCTAACTTTTGTCTTCGTAAAGTTCATAAAAAATGGCCATTTTATTCAGATTGTAAAAATATTGAAATAAAATAATTATATCAAAATTGTAATAAGTATAAAATCTGTAAAATATGTGTAATTTTTAAATTTATAGAATTTGTACGATTTGTTGAATTAAAAAAAATCTAAAGGAGAAGCTAGTAATGTAACTTGAAAAACACTTAAAAGTAACTTACGAACAAGAAGAATTGCTTTAAACAAATTATGTGTACATTGAGAGTCATGGAATACTTTCCATTACCTCTCCGATACAGAACCGTTTACCGTGCACCACCCAACACACTTGGCATCTTTTTTATTTGATATCTCAATAAACCGTTTGAGGGATCGAACCCGTTTGTGTTCTTATAAATTCCTTCCCCAACCACTGTCGGGTGTTTGATTTATAATTTTATTTAGACCTCTGTTTGGTTAGGTCGGTCGTAATAAAGTTTATTGTTCGCGTCGATTTTGTGATCGGCCCTTAAAGTTTTTATGTCTGGCGTTGGTTTTTAAATATAAATATTGGTGTTATTAATTGTTTTCATACCCTACCCCTGCGTGATATAGTTATAATACATTTTTTCTAACTATAAATAATACAAAATGTTATTTTTAAGAAATTAAATCTACAAAATATAAATGTCTCTATTACAAGAGGTGGAACAACCGTCCTGACCTCCTGATGGTAAGTGGTCGTTACAGCCCATGAACAACCAAATCCAGTCTCAAATAAAACAGAAATTTTATATTATGTAAATATTGTTAGTCTTAAGGACTAAGATGGTCGCCTCGCTTCTAAGTGTAGCGGGCAAACGTACCTGTGGAACGGAAACGCAAGATTTGTTTTACTGCGGATTATTAGGGTAGGAACTATTTGTATAGATGACGTTATTATGGCGAATGCAGTAGTAAGATGAATCGACATTTTGCGACGCCAGCCATATTGGATTTGTAATGACGTCACTGTGTGTATCGTATATCCATCACGTCCTTTCATTTGATACACATATAACGGGAATAAACATTGAAATATCAAACCGGTATTTTGCGGTGGTCGCCATCTCAGATTAAAAATGGTGGCTACGATACATTTCCATGGAAATCTCACTTATGTACTGAAATTCAACGCAGAAAATGGAACTAATTTAAATTAAAACTTTTTAAATTTGCAAAAGTAAAAAAGCTCGTCAAATATACAGTTTTCACGATACCTAAGAAATTAAACAACATATTAAAGTTCATTATTACTTCGTAAACTATTGTAATAACTTCGCAACCGTAGTATCTTCATAAAGCCGAAGTTTCTTTTTATGTCCGCATCCTTTCGGAGTTTCTTTACAGCGCAACTTCGTGAAGCAAGTTGTATGTGGAACTATTATCCTGTTGAATCTTCGTTATTGCGTTTATTCGCCTTAAGCTATTCAAAGTTTGTGTGACAGTATTTATAGGAAGTTTCGTATGCATACTGTTTTAATTATTCTGTCGTATTATGTAAATGGATGGTGGATAGAAGAGATAATGAAATCTTGAAAAAGGGTGAAACGATTATGATGGAACTTTCACGTGAGGATAGGAAAATGTTTAATGTAATGTTTACCACGGGTTGTTTTTTTTTTAAGTGAGAAGAGTAGCAAACGAGCATGCAAACCACTTGATGTTAAGTAGTCGCAGCCAATACACATCCACGTATTACCAACATACATTGCTACTCCTGAGGACTAAGATGGTCGCCTCGCCTCAAGGTGTAATAATAGTAAAAATAGTAATAGTAAGGCTTTACGGTGGATTATAAGGGCGGCGGGGATACCTTCCCGGTCGAATTATAGTTCTCCCACCATTAAAAATGTAAAAAATAATGAAACAATCCTTTTTTTCTCCTTTTTTTAAGAGCTTACTTATAAAGTGACTTAAAATAACTCTTGTGTCTAATGTTGGTATCTCTTTTCAGTGATTTATTTGAATTGGAATATCGTTTTCAAAGATTAAAAACCTATTTAAAATTTGAATGTCTTATCTTTTTAATTACCAAGGCCGCATATACTTAATAGTTACTATATTGCTCGGGGAGGTACCACTAGCACCAGGACAGTGCGTTCGCCTGCTACACTTACAAGCATGGCGACTATCTTAGACCTCAGAAGTAGCAATGCATCTACGTGCAACCCCAAATAGGCTTTTAGTCCTGTTTGAGGTTGTTTGTTGCAGAAAGTTTTTAAAATCAGGTATCCTGTATGCTCGTTTGCTACTCTTACATTAAAAAAAGGCTGTATCTAAAGTTAATAGTGGAATAAGCCCCACAATGTTGGCTCGGCAAGCTTTTAAATATTTCCCCGCCCTTGATTTATCGTCCGCCTTATAAAGCTTCCCGCAGGGCGCAGCCTTCCGCGGCTTTTCGGCGTTTTTCCTTTAATAAAAATCGCGTCTTCAGCACGCTACGGAATTTTAATTTTTTCCATCTAAACCCAATATTCTTGGTGAAGTTTTCATGTGAAAGCGCCCACTGTGAAATGAAAGCGCTCGGCTGTGAAAAATGCTACACTAACTTGGCATGTATTTTCACGTTTTAAAAAGAGTTAATAAGCACTTCTTAAATAATAAAGTGGCAAACTAACCTGAAAATATCTTTATCTAATGTAACTTTACATTCGAACTCAAATAAAGCTACAGTCTACCTAAGCGTGTACATAAATGTGCTGCTAATCTGGGGGACGACTGCTAGCAGCTCAGTAGACGGTCGCACGACCAAGTTTGTGGCCGCCGCCTAAACAGCGGGATCGGTGCGAGGGGAAACGATGATTTCCCTTTACATCGTTATTTTTTTAATTAATATAAGTGTAACTTCGCGACCCATCTGGGGGGGTCTCTAGACCCCTTGAGAAGAAGGCCTACGAAAAATCCCTACCAATCTCTTCCCGCGAGAGTCATTAGAAACCGCCGGGTATGAGTAGCAGATAGGTATAGGACGTCCCCCTTTTCGTTCGTTCAATGCTACTTCTAAAGACTGTGATATGTTCGGAATGTAATCGACAATAGCACTTCTCTAACCGAAACACAGTAATTACTTTATGCGATAGCTGGGGTGGTACGTCCCCAGTCAATCTATAGTTTTGTTACCTGTTAAATTTACCAACCTAATGAAAGGTAGAAATTATGTTTATGAATCATGACCAGGCATATATCATCAATACGGTCCAGGCGATGGTGACTGCTTTCCATCAAGTTTGTACTTTCCCTCTGACTTTGTGTTAGGCAAATTTATAAAAAAACCCACGAATATTAAAATGAAGGTACTAAATATTGAACACTATATTTTAATTCCTATTTTTATTCTATTTTACAAAACTCAATGTTTCAATTAAATTAATTGATTGTTACTGAACCTTAATATTCGAATTTCAAAATTCGCCCAATTATTAAAAAATCTGTAAGATTGAAATAAATCTGGCAACACCCAAGCACGTAATTCCATTTCAAACCGTTATGTCCAAGAATACGTAAGTAACATTGTGTACAAGAAAAATACGCTTTGTATTACCCTCTAAATCAATTACCAACTAAACTACGCTTCTAACGACCGATTCAAATTCCCATAAATTATGGGGTTACAAATGACCATTTTAGAACTCGCATCCCTCAGCCGAAAACAAGCGACTGTTCTCAAAATGAGTAAGAGACTGAGTGAGGTGAACAAAAGAGTTGGCGCTGTAAAGCTGTCGTCTTGAATATAACGACATCGGTACCCTTGTCTTAACGAAACATTAATCACGCAGTTAAGGAAACGGAATTGGGTGTTTGAGAACCCAAGTTTATGGTAGTATTTTTAATATATGATGTTTATTTATGTATTAAAACTTATCTATGTATTTATATAAAAAGGATACTGACTGATCTACAGATCAACGCATAGACCAAACCGCTGAACCTGGAATCCTAAAATTTTGCAGACTTTTCATGTAACATAAGAATTAAGAAACGAAATTTTGACATTCTACCGTGGGATTACATTAGATTAAACGTATTTCTAGTTATCTATCATCCTAATAATTAGCAATCTTTAAATATTAAAATTATATAGAGAAAACTATCTATAAGTGTTCGCTTAAGCAGTTTAAGATGTAGGTACTAATGTAACTACAAGATAGTCTGAGATATTGCGGAGATGAGGCAAATGATGCGCTCATCTGACGACCCGACGCCCGAGGGAATCTCTAGAACTAACACCTTTGAGACACAAGCCTGTCTCGGTATATTTAACTGTAGGTACCTGAAAATTATTTAGAAGATCCATCTATATCCTTTATAGAGGTTTTTTATTATTATTTTTATGTGAGAAGAGTAGCAAACAAGCATGCAAACCACCTGATGTTAAGTAGTCGCAGCACATAGACATCTGAGCTCGAACGTAGATACGTTGCTACTCCTGAGGACTAAGATGGTCGCCTCACTTCAAAGTGTAGCCGGCAACCGCACCTCTTCAACCGAAACACACGTAATGCTTTACGGCGAATTATGAGGACAGCGATAGTACCTCCCCGGTCGAACTATGGTTCTCCCATCTTTAAAACTAAACTATAACAGTCAGCTTTACTATATAATTCTCACTAATTTTGGGTCGTCAGGATTCTATACATAGTTGTATGAGGCGCGCAATGAATTGCTTACCCCAACAGCCTTAGGCAACAGTTGATAAGAAAGCCGGGGGTTGCATAAAACATGACGAACGTCTACCGTCACAAAAGATGGGGGTTCGTCAAAAATCTTTTGTACTTTGTAATAAAACTGGTGTAGTCTCAAGCATGAAGCAGGGTTGGGAGAAGTCTGTTACAGTTAGTCTGCATTATAAAACAGATTCGGAAGTAAACAGAAAATTGTTAGCTCAGTACATTAAATTTAATTCAAAAAAAAACAAAATTGTAACCGATCGTAATTTAATAAAATATTTTTTTAACTTAGATGATGTATCAGAAAAACTACTGTTAGCAGCTTTTATTCACACAATAGAACCTAAAATGTAGGTATTAGAATTTTTACGTTTTACGATTTGTACGATTTACGATTAACGCTTTTTAATTGCCGTTATTTAGAACCAGTTTCATGGCTCGTGGTCACGGCGAAATTGAAGGATTTTTGTCTGTCTGACTTTGTTAAGCGTGTTAATTTCCGATGCGACTCGTCCAATTTCGGTGTACTTTTCACCAACATTGCGGTAAACTTCACTTAAGATGTAGTCAATGTTTCATTCAAATTATAAGTAAAAAGTTATGTCGTATTGTCAACATATGTGACAGAAACGAACATAACTTTATACTAATTTTCTAATCGAAATATAGTGAAAGCAAACATTTTGTGATATTGTTATCTATATATTGCTTACACCGCATCCTTTTATTGAGGAAATGTTAACATATTTAAAAAAACCTACATAAAATACCTTAAGACTATTTATAAACACTTTACAAATTAAAAGTGCCACCAAAAACTCTTTATAACAAGATTTAATTGATATTTCTTGTAATTAGCAGATTGCTGGCGTATTTGTCCAAAATGACACTTTAATATTGACTTTATATGCAAACACAGGTAAAATTTACACCAATTTCAAATAGAACCCATTATTTTTTAATCATAATATTTATACGTCACGATATACGTGCAGGCGTCTGACATACCCTAAAGAGTGGGGAAGACTGAAAATCCATGCCGTGGAGTTTGAGTTGTGGCATTACATTGCAGCATAGCTGTTTACTTATTATATTTTAATTTTAATGTTATTATTGATATATATTTTTTGAATTGATATGCTTTGTAGCAATTAAATTATTTCTTTCTATCTCTCTCTTTCTCACTCTCTCTCTCTCTCTCTCTCTCTCTCTCTCTCTCTCTCTCTCTCTGTCTTTCTTTCTTTCTTGACAAAGATATAAACTTTATTTTAAATATAGAATTATCGTTGCGTATTTAAACGTGTGACTTCTATACATTGGACTAAACAACGGGCTCTGCGTCACGGCTAATCTGCTACGTCATTATCCGTCACTCTCGTCTGTCTCGCCCTGAAGTTATAGTATAGTTTATGCATGGGCAAACCGACTGCACACTTAAAGACCGAAGCTATGTGAATGCGATAGTTTTGTCTTGCTATTTTTCTATGGCATTTTAGTATGTACCAAGTACTCACGATTTGATTTTTGATTGCCGATATTTCGAACTAGTTGCATGGCTCGTGGTTACAGTGAAACTTTTTCACCATGCAACTGGTATATAGCAAAATGTATGTATTCCACGGTAATATTAGTTCAAAATCATATTTTCCTCGGTGTAGTGTGATTTGCTCACCCAGAGCTGGGTAAAATACACTCATTTACAACCAAGAACCATTCTTTCCTTGTAAATGTAGCCGATAATCACAGCTACCGTACAAAATTTCTACGTAGCGTACGACCAGATGTTTGTCAAACCTGCTCTCGATCTGTATACGAAACTTACTTACATATTTCTGCGCTATCCAACTTCATTAAAGACTGAGTTACATCACATTTACTTTAATATTATCTCAGCGTATCATCATCATTACCTTTTCTATGAAATACTACGAATAGTACACCTTCCAGTACAGAAGAAACCTTACCAAATCCTCCGGGGACAGCGTGGCCCGGAGCACGCATAAATAACGTCCTTCCGTATAATTAGCTCGTATGTCATTACAACTGTTTACTATTTCATTGTCTCACAAACAAACTGGAAGCGGCATTGTTATTTGATAAAGCTTACGAGAGTGTGGGATGTCAGTATCATCTACAATCGGTTATTGTGCCACTGTTGGGCATGGCCCTTCTTTCAAGTGAGAAGAGAAGAAATGTTTAAAGGTTGGAGAAGTATAGTTCGACCGAGCAAGTACCACCACCACCCTCATAATTTGCCGTAAAGTATTACTTGGGTTTCGGTTGGAGATGCGGTTGCCGGCTATACTTTGAAGGAACCATCTTAGCCAACCATTCAGGAGTAGCAACGTTTCTACGTTCGAGCTCAGATAGGATTTCAGTCGTGTTTGTGGTTGTACGTGAATGTCTATGGGCTACGACTATTTAACATCAGGTGGTTTGCATACTCATTTTCTATTCTTCTTACATAAAAAAAGTCGTCGACTCGCTATCCTTTCGGAGCTTAACGCTGCCCTGTAGGCACGACATGGTCGCATGCCATTGTACTCACGCTTTATGAACCAACGGTTACAATCAGGTAGTCTATAAGTGAGAAATACAGTTTTTTGATCATCTGATAGAAAATAACTCCCATGAAAAACCGCACAAAACATGAAACAGGACTGATTTTATCGGAGCTCCTAAATAAATTCGTTGCAGGAGTACCTCAGGACTAAGATGGTCGCTACGCTTATAAGTGTAGCCGAAATCCGCACCTCACCAACCGAAACACAAGATAAATTACAATGAAAAACAAGAGTTACTTTACATTGGTACAGGATACCATTGTAAAGTTCTTTGTCGGCCGGGGTAGCTCCTCGATTGAACTCATGGTCTATCACATTAGAAAATACGTATATAATGTATGTATATTCTAGCATATTTCTCATAAAGGTCTTTTATTAACATTTATTCAATCAAGAATTTACTATATTTTCTTAGCTATTTACGTTAATTTAAGTATTAAGGAGTTTATTTAAATAATTTAATGTTACTCTTGATATCCTTAATAAAACACTTTGATGACAAACCTACGTCTGCAACGGATATATTAATCGTAGAGCTCAGTTAATGAAGACATAAGTTTCTAACGCCGACAACCGAAATAGCATTAGGGTTGTCACAAACTCACTCCGTTCTATAAATGTACGGTCGTAATTTACCGATGTTGTTAAGTAACTCCAATAAGTGTTTGAGTACCCTTAGTTTGTGAAGTTTATAGGATCGAGAAATGAAGAGTGAGCTTTGGATGTTCTTTGAAAATGTTATTATTGTACCTATGTTGTTCCACTTTACATACAACGTAATATTTTTCCCAATCGCGCTAAAATAATTATAATTTAAAGAATAACTTAAAGACTAGCTTGATGTCGATTCTGAGGCATCCAATACCGTTTCCTTACTATTACAGCTAATACCCTTATATACGATTTTAATTTCCATACATTATGGTATATAACATTATGTAAATCACAAATAGTGCAAAGTTCAGTGCGTAGAGGATACAATTAGGGTAGTGTGTCGTGATATGGAACGCAAAAAAAATCGAACTAGATGTAAGGTAGACAGATTAATCTGTCACTAGTATCTGTCAACAGTTTCCCCCCGCCACCGCAGTTTCGCCATAACCACGAGCCATGCAACTGGTTCGAAATATCGACAATTAAAAAGCGTTAATCGTGAGTACCCGTTATATAACGTAATAAAATACCTTTATAATCTGCCACGCTTGACAATGTAGGAGCGACCAATGCCCAGCAGTAGTATAGTGCTTGGTTGATAATAATGAGTGTTTGTATCAAGCAAATGCTATTACCAAAGTGTACATATTTAAGCGACTAATTAGTGACGCTAAGTTTATGTAACACTGAGTGCCATTAATAATTCCGGATCCTGTCTGATAATGAGGCATTGTCTCTGCGCTGCGCTAGCTACTATTATTTGCTTCTAACTAGTGCATAGACAACAGGGCAACTGCCTCTGTGTAGAACTGTTCGTAGTTCGACTGTAGCGTCACTGCTGCAGGAAATGTCAACAATTTTCTAGCGTAAACGTCTCAGAAAATCTATTTCCAATTAAATATTCCAAACGTATGCTGCTAGAGTAGGAAATGAACATGCAGGCCACATGATCTTGTATATTATCTGCAGTGTTTGGACGCCAATAAACTCAAACAGAGCCGAGTTACTGTCTAAGATGAGGGTAGACGATGCTACCTTAGTACTAAGCTTTCCTCGATACAAGTTCAGGTACCTACCTTAAATGTCACTAATTTTTCAATTCATTTCAACTCAATTCAACAACAAATTCAAGAATCTAAATATTTTGATTAAAATAGATTTATTACAGGACTTTTTTTGAACTACCACTAAAATGTTACTCTGTTGATTCGCTAATCCTGAGGACTATAAGCCTTTTATCTATGTTTAGACGCCAATCTTTAGTTGAGATACATTGCTAAACGGAAAATTATCAAAGTAAGTAGTATATTCAATATTCTATTACCTATTACGTAATGTCGGGTTAAATGTGTATGTTAAACTTGTGAATGGATGAATCAATGGAAAGCTTAGTGAAAAGATTTCTGCTTATCACGGGAGGTTTTTTTATTCTCTGGTTTTTCGAAGTTAATTTAAGCTAATTATTTGCCTTAACAGTGTAAAAAATATTTTCATTTGACCTACACGCCTTTTTATGTGAGAAGAGTAGCAAATGAGCATACAAACTACCTAATGTACCTAGTCGAGCCCATAGACATCCACGTACAACCACAAATACGACTGAAATTCTATCTGAGCTCGAACGTAGATACGTTGCTATTCCTGAGGACTAAGCCTGATACTTCTCAATAAAGTTTTCAAAAGTATGTGAAGTCAATCCACATTTTAAACCAATCTGCATTCCCTTGTTCTTACTATTCCTCTTCACCGTTCTGGTTTTTTATCTAACTTTTTCACCATTCATGGAATCCGGCTTTGGAACGCTCTTCCGGATGATATAAGGAAGGCATCTAGTAGACAAAATTTCAAAAAGAGAGTCACAGACCACTTTCTAAACCTTCACTCGGATGTATAGTAAATATGTTGTATTGCTAATATTTCGGTATCGGACATTCAATAATTTAAATTTGCTGCAGAATGCAAAATCTAAACCATGCTTACTGGAAACTCCTTGATTTTAAAACATTTCTCTGATTACACACACACACTCACATACACTCACACATATACACACGCCCACGCATACACATACACACACACACACTTGTGCAAGGGTGACCTTAGAGGATGCTCTTGTTAAAAACTGTACAAGGGAGCTGGGGAATAGCCTTCTTTACGCCCGTCCATCAGCACAGGGATAGGGTGTGGCTGAAAAACAGCGCTGCGTAGGGCCAATGTCCTATGTCACTTCCTATTGCTCATGCAAGGTATTATATAATATGTAAGATAATATGTAATATGATTTCAAGTGTTGTATATGGCAATAAATTGATTTATTATTATTATTAAATAACTTCAATTAAATTTCAAATGTTGCATAGAAAAGAATATGCTTTATTGCATACCATAAAATAGAAGACAAACATTTACATATACGGATTTTTTAAATCCTATTTAAAGATGTTTCCTTTCGCATTTCAATGGATATTGTTACAAATCTTTAATTCTCTATTTCATACTACATTTAGTGCATTGCGAAGATTTAAAGTTACGATTTTAACACATAGGTAATGTAAGAAATAAACGTATTGTCATAAATCTAGTTCGGAAAGCAGAATAGACATGTTATTCCTTCGTCCAGTTATGACTGCTCGTCATAACAACTGCACTAACGTTTGTACCGCAAATCTATTTCCCTCAATGTTGGTGCAACAATCAGAATCGACGTGTGGCGTGGAACGTATGCAGACGTTTTCCTTTTCATGTACTCTTGTGTGTATTTGCTTTTTAAAATTTCTGACCATAACCTTTTTAATTGTAACATTGGTGAGTTTCGTTTGGACGCATGGGTGGTCTATGGCATATTCTGTTTCGATGTAGAATGGTGAATACTGATTAGTAGTCTATTTATATTTATAAGGCTTATCTACTGACTACTACTATCTACTGTAAAATCTGGAACTGACTGTTTAAAGTGTCTTTTGAAGTGCGGAAGTATGCATGAAAATAATAATCATTACAACTAGGAGTCACTTATTCTACTTTTGACTTGACATGTTGCTTAACTGTGACAATATTTACGAACTGCAATCATGTGCAATTATACGCATTGTTTCTGCTTATTAAAAATCTAACTTCATCGACCATATGTACTCATATGATTTTAAACTAATATCACCATGGAATTTGTGCATCTTAAACTTATTATTGAGATCATTTATATAGCGTGTGCGTTGTATTATATTGTCTGATTAGGTATTATTTTTAACAAAAAGTATTTATATTTGTCTGTGGATGTTGTAATCCGTTAGTCACGTTATTTAGTAGATGAGTCACGTCTTTCGATAAAGTTATAGCTCTGCTGTTATCATCGACATACAGAACTGCATTTGAACCTCGTCCACGCTCGACATTTCTTCCGTCTGCCTCGCCCGTTTGTATGCATTGTAGCCTCGAAATAACGTTTTACACTATACCTCACTCAGCGGTTATCTTTGAGTGAGCTCTGACTCCATCTATTTGCATGTTGAACGATTGTTTTTGCAAATCTAATAATAACTTCTTTAGCAATAATTCGTTTACAATTTCGAAGGAATCATTACAAATACTTTTAAACACACTTATTTCTGTATCATACTTACCAATAGGTAAATTACTGTGTTCTGTGAAGGATTTTTTGTATGAAAAGAGTAGCAAACGACATTCCAGCCAAATAGAGTAGTCAGAATCCGAGTATAACTTCTTTAGTAATAATTCCTACAGAATTTGGAAGGAATAACAAATATTTTGAGCACACTTATTTCTGTATTATATTTCGCAATGCGTAAATTATTGTTTTCTACGATGGATTTTTTATCTGAGAGGAGCAAAAGAGCTTCCAGCCCGCTTGAGTAGTCTCTGTAGCCCGTGGACACAATCTTAAATAAGGTAACAAACGAACAAGCAGAACAACTGATGTAAAGTAGTCACTGCACCCCACGTACATCCACATACAGCCTTAAACAAGACTGAAGTCTTGATTGAGCTCGTATGAAGATGTGTTACTATTCCTGAAGACAAAGAGGTCGCTTCGCATTTAAGTGTAGCCGTCAACCGCACTTCTCCAACCAAAGTACAAGAGTTCTGTTACAGAGGATTATGACGCAGTGGTACCAACACGGCCGGACCATAGCTGTACAAGCCTGTCCTATAATATTCCATTTTCCATAAATTCCGTTGCATACGTACAAGTTAACTTAATATTATTGAACGTCGTTTTAATGTGTGCAGGAAATGGGTCATGTACGACAGGCTTCAATTATTTTTAGAACACCCCGTCATGCCACTTAATTTGATGCTTATCTGATCTGTTGTCACCACGCTTGCCAATTTCCACGCTCAGATTTGCAGGAAATTTTATCCAAATGCGATGGTTAAATAAAACTAGATCTAGGACTCGAGATATAGGGTAACGTAGCGAAAAACGAACTAGACGTAGGGCAGATAGATTAATTAGTATATGTCAATAGTTTCTCCCGCCACCGCAGTTTAGCCCTGAGCCCCTGGCCATGAGCCATGCAACTGGTTCGAAATATCGCCAATCTTCTTATATATAAAAATGAATGTTTGTCTGTATGTCCTTTATAGAATCGTAAACTATGCATTTGATCATATGAT
>DWON01000415.1:0-34106 GCA_018251015.1 Phocides pigmalion okeechobee | reverse complement strand
TGAGATTGGAGGTGGTTGTCCATGGGCTGCAGTGACCACTTAACATCAGGTGGCGTGCATGCTCGTTTCTTACTCTTGCACATTAAAAAAAAAATCATAGAAATATATTTATACCACCTGTCAAACAGAAAATGTATCATAAGCTATATTGGAGATCAATGACCATTTGTTAATTTTCTGTTCTTTACCTCGGTGACCCCTTGTTTTCTCTGCAAACAACGCCGAGAGAGATCTAATTAGTTTATGTTTGCTTAACGCTGACGCAATTAGGCTTGCTTGCTGACCAAAGCTTTGTTGACTGTCAATAGACTAGCCGTGACTTGCTTGGACGTATTAAGAGGTACTCCCGAACTGCGTAATATAGTCAGATCGATGTTCTAATGTTGCTTTAACCATTGCCCATAGTTTCGCTCGAATAAGAATTATACATTTTACTGAATTAGTGATAATAGACACCTCTGCATCTACAAACAATCGGGAAACAATTCTTATTTTAAAGATCGGAAATATGTCATTAAAATGCAAAGCGATCATCTTAGACCTCAGAAGTAGTAACGTGCTTCAAACTTTAGATAGGATTGCAATCCTGCTTAAGGTTGTATATACAAGTGCATGAGTTGTAGCGAGGCATGTCAGGATCATACACTCGTTAGTTAGTCCTTTAAGGAAAGAAGTGTTCAGTGTCGAATAGATATTGACTCTAGCACTAAATTCATATGTCAAAACAAACAATTAAGGTAAAGTACGTAAAGCACTTTCTAAGGATCCGTTAAAAAGTCGACCAAAATTTAAAAAGAAATAATATGTTTCGTAACTTAGTACACTAGTAGTAACACTTAGTACCAGAATCCACATTCAGAACTAAAAGCGATTTTGTTAGACTTCTTACAATTTTGCTATAATACAGAAGCAGGTGTACTGGTACCTTACGACCATAAAAGGTTCTAATTACAAAAAAAAAATAAAGCAATAAATTTTACGCAGGTTAGAACATTCATTCTTAATAGTCGCAAGCAAATCCATAGCAATCAATTGACGCTTACTATCGCCATCATTCAATAGCGCCCACTTCATAAACATTAATTTGGAGTTCAACGAGCCCACTCTCACTGCAAACTCTCAAGTCCCTTTAATCACAAATCACATTACATCCGTAATGTCAATGACACCAAACGGATGCTCTTACGCAACGCGCACCTTGACAGTACTCCGTTATATCGATGAGCACGATGACGATTATATGACGTAACGCGCTGAAGATATTTCACTTTTGTACGAATCTCCATCACTTCTTTTGATTGTATCGTAATTTTTTATCCAGAACGAAAACGCCGATGTATATCGAAGCGTAATAAAACTTTGAGGATACAATCGCGTGGGTCGATCCCGGAGATTTTTCTACGAGATGAAATGCAAGCGATAGTATAATTGCACAATAAAGCATTGTTCAGCAAACGCACCTAATCACTGGCGACCAGTATGAATGAACTATCACCACTATTATGATATTATCGGAATATAATCTTATTTGTGGCCCACTGATTGAAAATATCTTAGGAAGCTTTCACAGTGTTTTTATAGTTATCATAAAATATATTTATAGCTCTGCGAACCGACTCGAAACTCAACCTATAGACTTGATGTTGTAGTAGGAATTCATTTTGGTTTTATTATTTCCTTGAGTTATGTTATGAAGAATTATTCAATTCAATTATAAATCCGTGACACAAATCGTAAATTTTGCATCGATTTCTATATAGAATTCTGATGATGCCATTAAACATTTATTAGCTTAAATATTATTCAGGCGATTTAACATTTATGTAAATTTAATGAATGTTTCGCTCTTTACAATAAAGTTTCCTTTACATTATAATATTCGCATGGCATCTTACAAGTTTTAATCTGACATTTCTGCAGCGATACTTTATATCATCCATCGCTGCCCTTCTAAACGCTATGTTTATTTATTCATGTATGTCTTTTAGATTGGTTGGAGATGTGCTGGTGTTTGCTACCCTAAGAAGTTGAACTACTATCGTTGTCGTTAGGAATAGCAAGCCGTACATGACTTTAGATAAGATTTCAGCTCTTTTTAAGGTTTAATGTGTATGTCCATGGGCTACAATGAACGATCATTGTCATCACATCAAGAGGCCTATATGCTCGTTTGTTTTTCGGTAATAAATCCTGCACGCTTTGCCCTTCGAAGTTCCACAACGTAACTTTCTAGATTGAACCAATTCTTACGTTATAGAAAAAAGATGTGGTTACCGACTCACTCACATTTGAGACAACCATATTAATCCTCACGCGTACCTCGTACCTCAGGCACCTGTGATTGACTTCGGCTGAGATTCTAATTCAATATGGAATTATAGATTTTCAGGAGCAGCAGTGACTCCTTACCATTAGGTAGATTTAATGTTCGTTTGCTACTTCAATTTGATAAATAAAAGATATGATAAAGTGCCTTAAAACCTTTGTATTTAAATAACTTCAAATTTTCGTAATAGATACAAATTAATGGGTAACTTAATATTACCTTCACGTGGGTAGATAGGTAGGTTGCAGCCACGTTGTAAGTAGATTGAAAAGGATAACTGATACGCATAGTATTGTAACTTGAAACATAACCGGCGAATTTTGCGACACCGTGCAGCGAACAGGATCGTAACGCAATATCCAGCGGTAAGCATTCAAGTGTAACATTTAAAATTTCACCTCTCTTTCGAAGGAAATGGATTAAATTACCAATATCTTAAAATAACTCTGATCGATGGATTATGAAATCGCACAAAATTCGTTATTTTTGTCTCGAATACGTTTGCAAGTAATCCAGGTTTCTTAATCCTAGTATAAACCTGTTCTCACTTTTCATATTATTCATTATCATTTCTCCTATTATTGCGTTCTTAACGACATGGTCAAACGCTACTCCATTTTGGTTTGTAGAAGGCAGTAAAGGAGACACTTTAATGTGATTTCTTGTAACACGTTTCTCAGAAGACTCAGTTAGGACTTGTATAATATTGGGATTGACATCTAGTCCTTGGAGAGCCGTGACAATTTATTATCACGTGGACTCCATGCTTATTTGCTATTTTCATGCTGTAAAAATATATATTTCATCTCCTAGGCCTATGTCTAGATAACTATCATTTCATTTAATTAAAGCAGTAACAGCGATAAAATTTCTACATGATGTATTTAAAGAAAATAGTAGTAGTTTTGTATTTGGAATAATAATACAAATGCGAAAATTCTATTTAATTCTCCAATTAATGGAAAAATTGTTAGCTTTGATATTTACTTGAGATTCCTATCATTGGGTTCGAGACAAAAATATTTTAACGGCAAAGAAATCTCTCAATCTGAATCTCGATCGAATCGGAGTCGCAGATACGGCTAGTTTGTAACATAATAACAGGAACAGCCTAAGGCGAATCGGCCTGTCTGAAAGTCAACGTTTGGCAATTATGCTGTAAATACTATCAAACAAATCAATAAACCAGTAGCGGAGACTCAATACATTAATTTATAAAACACTGTTCATACCTAATCATAATCCATCACTGTGCTACGGTTAAGAAATGACAGATCACACGGCTAGAATGTGGTTCAGTTTATTCATTTGCATTAATTCTACACGGGTAATAACTTTGTAACAAAACTGCAGGTCGACATAAAGTAAAACAGTATGATAATGATGTAAAGGAGAACATGAGCGATTCTGTTCGGTGTGGGCAGGTGGCGCCTACATAGACAGGTATGCGCCCGCGCACGACGTCGCCATGGTTTATTCCCTAGTCTGTGAATTCGTTACAATGTATTTAGACATTTAAGTATTTATTATAAAATAATTATATTGTTTGACTTTATGTTAAATATTTACGACGTTAGTTTACTAATGAGATAGACTTGATAGCCTAAAGGTGTTAAGGTCTATCTAACGATCCCAGTCTGTTTAACGAGAGTCCGAGGTTCGAATCTAGTCAACTGATGACGTTAAGTCTGATAAATTTGAGATATTACAAATATGCGAACATAATTTTAATTTGGTTCAGTTTTTTAATCTCTAGAACTACTAATTAGTAGAAATTGAAAAACCATGCACTCATAGAGCTTATAGACTAGTCATCAATATAATTCATGTTTTAAAAAATATACCAATTATAATAAAGGCCTAACCTAAACAATCTAAAGGGAATCCGTGCCTATGCACTATAGTTGCAAGAACGATAGCTGCATGCCCGCACTGAATAGCAATCGCAATTCTCTGTGCGAGATATGAACCGGTCATGTTGACATCAGCGTTGATCAAACGTGGTACTAATTACATAATGTTATATAACGGGTACTCACGATTAACGCTTTTTAATTGGTGTTAAGTTGTATTTCGCCGTGACCACGAGTCATGCAACTACTTCGAAATATCGGCAATTAAAAATCGTTAATCGTGAGTACCCGTTATATAACATAATGTATAACATCAGCGATATCAATTTCAAATCGTGGTAATAATTGTTTGAAAAATTCTCACATTAATATTATAGTATTCTGAGCATTATCACTGTAATGTTCGATAACCGATCATCATTGCATAGAACAGTTTACTGGTTACGGCCCAGAATAAACACGTCGACATGCTTGAATGTCTTATTAGCATAATATCATTTAGCGAGCCCTTGTACCTGAGAAATTATATTATTATTACTGTATTAGAGGAGTATTTCATATCGCACAAACACCATAATTCCATTGTAAATAATTTTGCATTGAATAACTTGCTTCGCACTCACTTATACGGTAATACCATTTACCCACCGCTTTGCTCGAGCAATCTTCGATATTATTATGCATACCAAAAAATTCTAATACTCATTTTTACCCTAAAAGTATTTGATGTAAATGTATGAATTGAATAAAAGAACAATTGAAATGTTCATTTTCTATTTTATCCGTTTGTTAAAAAACTCCCAATTCTCCTTTTATTCCCTCAAGAGTATTTTTTAATTAATGAACATTTATATATTTTTATTAACTAAGAGCGTAAATTTGAAATTTCACCTGTCTAACTTTCAAACCAACAAATTTGCACACAATCTTCTAACCTCTATTCTACCTCCTTAAGAGTGGAATTTCTAAAATTCCTTTCTTAGTATTCACGCGTCATGAAGAACCTATCTGCACAATTTCTGAATTAGTCAATTGTTTGCTCGCCGCCGCCGGTGACAAGAAGGCTGATTCATATCTCGCGCAGAGGATTGACAGACTCCCTGTAGATTGTTTAGGTTAGGCTTTTGTTATAATTAATTTCAAGATTTTTATTATTGTAATTAAAATGTAAATATATTTTAGGATTCTTAATTCAATACAGATACAGATTACAGAAGTAGATAATATATATAGATATAGATTACAGAAGTATTTCACATCTCACAAACACCATAATTCCATTGTAAATAATTCTGCAATAGAATAACTTGCTTAGCGCTCACTTATATGGAATAACGCCTACAGATAATTTCTTTTAGCTCTGTCGCATTTACGGCCCACGTCTCGGGTTTTGTTGCTTAGCAAGATTTTTAATAGCCTTTAATATTTCTATTTTTGGTTGTAACACAAATAAAAAGTTGATAAATGTGACAAAATTGAAGTATGGACTAAAAAGGCCATTATGTCTATATATGGAGTTATATATTTTTTTAAACGCATGTCAAGATTTAATAACATTAACATGATGTACACATAGAAGAATCCTATTAATCGTAATAAAAACCCGAGAAAATGTATATTTAAGAAACATATAATATAATTATTATGTATCAGTAATCTGGTGACCATAGTTCTACCTAGTTTGGAATCAGGCGGCCGCGTATGAATGGTCCGTACATTTTCATTTATTTATCCGACTGTGGCAATGGGTTGTATTTTTAAATGGTATATATCTATGGCTATGTCTATGTCCTCTCGTTACTTCTAAACGGATGAAATGATATTGATAAATTATATCATTAAATTTGAATTTGATTCAAATATGAACTAGGTAGCACTGTTATCAAGAAAGAAAACATTAAAAAAAGTTTCAACTTTTTTCTACTTCAGCTTTTATTATAAAAACATAACAAAATATACAGTAATATTACATTTATTATATCAATAATTATGCTTCCATTGAGAAAACAACACACGAGACAATTCAAATTCGTCAAGAGCAGCTACACAATAAAATTAAATTTAATAGTTTTACTTGCTTTAAGCCTGTGAGAGCATTTACTTCATTCTGAGAGAAGAATTGTTCACTACAATCGTGTCCTGTAACTTGTAATATTTTCTATCATTTGAACGTCGAATGGAACTTCTATTTTATTTCAGTGTCCACTTCATATTAAATGGACAGCATACGCTTTGGCCATTTACGTAATAAATTTTGTTACCCACAATAAACAATCTCAATATTTATGCAATTAAGTACTCGTATATAAAGGTATCAATCAAGGAGCTGTCGTATTCATAAAAAGGTTTAATGAAGTATTTGAAAGGTCTTAAGTTACCTTTCATCAATGGACACGAAATATTTATGCGGTTGATTTTGGTAAAAGTAATCTTAAATATCATGGTCATAATTATGACCTTTTAGTTGTTCGCACGAAGAAACCCAATATACTTCTAATGCAAACTGGATCTGATATTACATTAGATAAATATGCTCTAAGTCACACACAATTCAATGTCAGGTCCACTGCATAGGAGCGATACCGGGTTGTGTGGGGTTTCAACCTTCAAAAATCCCCTCGGTGGCCTTCTGATGTGCTCGTAGAGACCAACAGGACTCTGTGTGAATGCAATGTTATCTGACACTATGCCCCAATCGGGCACAACTCGGCGTACCTTTCCTGACTTTTAGAGTACTTTGCTTACGCCAGCGTGAAACTACTTGTACTGACGCTCATTCGTATCGCTTTGTTGAAATAACTCAAGCTTGCATTTTTACCGCTCTTGATCCCGAAAGACTCCTCCTAGCCACCTTTCACGGCAAGCAGGACATACCGTAGCAATATTCTGATCCCGAGCCACAGACACAACAAGATTGCAGACTCTCACTCACACTGGAAGTCAAATCTCGAAAAGCTAATTTATGAATACAATGAAGTTGTGTGCGTATAAAATCGGGAGGAAACTTGCATGACTGTCCATACAATTTTCAAGAGTGTGAAGTCTACCAATTCACACCTAACCACCGCGATGGTCTATGGCCTAACCTATTTCATTTTAGAAGAAGACCTAACTAGCAGTCATAGGTTCGTGATGACAAAAAGGACAGGTATACTGAATGTTCCTTTGGATAAAATATATCTATTAGTAATTTAAGCTAAATATTGTCCCCTGTTATATTTGCACCTCTAAATAAAAATGTTACCACCTCTGCCTATTCCTTCGTTTACTTTTTTTCAAAAAACAATGGATTTGGATAAGATTTTACTTTTGGTTAAAGCGCTAGACGACGATGATTCGTGTATCCTAAAATTTCAAAAAAATGTTTTATGTACTAGAATAAGAAAAGGAAGGCCGAAAACGCGATCGAGTTGCCGGGCATTGGACGGATTTTAAATGCGGGTAATACCTCAGAGCACAGCTGGTTTCGTTACATTTATGTAATTTGCCCCACTTGACCGTAACAAAACATTACGTCACGGGATTATCCGAAACGTCCTTTTTATAATAACCTAAATACCGCACACTGAAAATATTTGTTCGACAAACAAATTTTAATTTGCAACAATATTATCGAGTTCTTGACATTCAAAGCAGAACGTGTGTTCATTAGGTAGTTATTATAATAGCGAGATGAATTATGAATAATGACTCAGTGGTTCTTCATATTTCAGTTCAGTCTCGTTTACTAGACACATTCCAATAGTCTGCTAAGATTCTATAAGAACTAGTTACATTGTATCTTGCAAGTTTATTACAATTGTATTTTATTATATGTATAGAGATACAAATTATATCACGAGAGACCACAGAAATTTTAATTGCAGCGCCGTGTAATGAAATGAAGTTATTTTATTCACTTATGAATATTATGTAGATATTAATTACGAATTAAATGTTCAACATGACATGAATGGACACGACTTATTTTTTATGTAATGCCACAAACTGGTTTCCCACCTGATTGTCACATATCAATTCTAAGAACTAGACATGTTTTATACCTAAACACGGGTGTGTTAGGAACATTTCTTTTCATATCATAGAGACAGGCGCCACCTTATGAAAGCAGTGAAGATTTATAGAAGGATTAAATAAAAAAAACACTTCAAAATATTATATTTAACAACTGTCCTCTATTTGATTTTTTAGTGATTTGAGGATGTTTATATATTTATCTATTTTTTTTCTTAGTTTAACTTCATAAATTATTAGATAAAATTCACATTAATAAAATCAAATAAAACCCATCACTTAGTATTTTCATTACTACAATACATTTAATATAACACCTGCATCCTTAACTTATTGACATAAGTCTCAATAATAGAGTTACATAATTCTTTTTCATTTTTTTATATGAGAAGAGTCGCAAACGAGCATGCAAACCACCTGATGTTAAGTAGTCGCAGCCCATAGACATCCACGAACAACCCCAAACAAAACTGAAATCCTATCTGAGCTCGAAAGTAGACGCGTTGCTACTCCTGAGGACTAAGATGATCGCCTCGCTTCAAAGTGCAGCCGGCAACCGAACCTGTCCGACCGAAACACAAGTAATGCTTTACGGCGGATTACGAGAGCGGCGGTGGGACCTTCCCGGTCGAACTATAGGTTTCCCCCCCTTTTGCCTTTTTTCAATAAATTATAGACCACAATATTCCTTATCTACAATCAGATCCTATACATGTTTTAACATTTGAACTGAATTTACGTTTTATGTAAAATTTAAATTGCGACCAACTCCGATTGGACCTCATCGTTATTCGTAGGTACTTCGTTAAATATTCAATGCGTGCAAACAGAATTGCACATCTTTAATGGTCAGTAACAGTATTATATATCATCAATATTAAATGTTATATTCGTTTATAGATCATTAAAATTTACAGACAATAATATTTTAATATTATTGTCTGCAAATTTTACTTTTTATTTACTTTTTATTTTAATTTTACTTTACTTTTGGATCTTGTCGAAATGTTTCTACATGAGCTCCCACTGCAGGTATCGAGTTCACGAAAGACATACCAGAGTCTGATCTACAAAGAAACCTTGAACTAGGTCTACAAAATGGTACTGTAAAGTTGTTCTACGAAGAGATTCTATAAGCTAAGTCCACAGAGGGTATTGTTAAGAGTAATAATGAAAAAGATATGAAGTTTACAGGAGTATGCGAAGAGGATAAACCAGCGGTCCGTTAACAGAAAACACTGATAGTCTACCACTAAAATTGTATGTTGTCTGTAGACCAAATAATATTACAATCAAATTCAAATATATATTAACAGCTAAAACAGTATTCATAATTTTAATAGCAACTGTTTTAACCATATCTTCTATTATATTATGTAATTTTTTACTAAGAGCATTGCTTGAATTATTTATGAAAGGATTTTTTGATTAGCCAAAACGTTTTCTATGACCGTTTCCACTGACATAGACACTTGCATTTCGGATTCGAACCTATACGACTTGGGAATCTAGGAGATAGACATGTAGAGCCTATGAAGCGAAGCCAAGAAAATGTCTAAAAGGAACAGGATATATGATAAAGATCGGAACTAAAAGCTATAAGGACATTTTCCATAAATAAAAATGTTTTACGCCTCACGTTGTTTATATTTCGATTATGTCAAGAGTGAAATTCGCGAAAGAATGTATCGGTCTTTTTGGACAATTTCTGCTATTTGCGTAGCGGATCTGCGGAACGGATTCGCAACGATGGCGTTTGATGACATAACTGCTGAGCGCCCGCGACACACTTTTGCAATTTTTTGCAAGCAAATACTGCAAACAGGTAGTGCTGGCCGGAATAATCGATTTGCTTTTTTTAATTATTCGAATAATTTCAAATTTGAAAGTTACCAGTCCAACATTGTCCAATAACATCTTGCGATACTTTTGAAGTCCAAAATCAATGGTCCTCAAATCAGACTTAAATAGATAGTAGATACGTAAAAAATAAATGAGGTAAAAGATTACTTTTTTTAGATAACTGTTCCGTTAACAAGTAACGTGTTTAATCATATTTTACTAAGTTATTTTATTAGTAGAGTCTTACATGAACACTCAAGAAACATATGTTATACGGAATACAATACTAGTAATACAACAATACGAATACAACAAAAAAGTTATCGAGAAGTAGATTATCATATTCAACTCGATTCTCTTATCAATTTGCCGTGAGTCCGTTGTATCGATTTGACATGAGATCGTGCACAAGTAAAGAAGAGTTTTTGTGTTTAATTGTAATTTGTTCAAATATTGTTTTAAGGTCACGGTATCTTACATTACTAAGCTCATTGGAGGTAATAAGTAAATAAAAACTTGACCGGAATTCCACTTCGTTTATTCGCAAAACGGGTAAATATTGAGTCACACATTTGTTTTCTTTTAAACTTTACTTTAAGAAATTTAGATTTTAAACGTAACATCGACTTTCGCTTTCGTATTAATGAACCATCGTTAATGCAGTTGCTTTAATAATATCAATACATTATACAACATTGGCGATTGCCAAAATTTATGTATGTAATCAATTGAAATACCAGCAAAAACTGTCTATTAATTTAGCGGCGAATCTAAACGAACTGATACGGCGATTCCTATTGTACTGATGCTTAATTGATTATTAGATAAGATAACCATCTACGGATGATAGGGTTGCCACATGGTACCTAAAAGGAAACCGTTAACTTCATTTCCAAATTGTATCCTATCATCTTCCGTTAGTTAATGTATATCCTTTTAATAACAGTCTAAAGCGTAGTAATTAACATAGCACCATATAGCTAATAGCCCAATGCACAGCGAATATAAGCGGGTAAATTGGGTTGAAAAATTATGAAGTCAGCGAAATATAATTAAAGTAAAGTAAATGATACAAAAAAAAAATACATACCTTGTTATTATGTGCAGAGTAGGCAACGAAAATACAAGCCGCCTGAAGTTAAATAGTCAGTGCAGCTGCCCATGAGCTGCACTGACATACACGCACAACCTCAAATAGAACTGAGATGGAAGTTAAGATCGTACGTAGATGAGGTGCTACTCCTGGAGACTAAGAAGGTCGTCTCGCTTTTAAATAGCCTGTAACCGTAACTCTCCAACCACAACACAAGAAATGTTTCATGGTATATTATGAGGCCCGCGGTAGTACCTTCCCGATCGAACTATAGTTAACTAACTTACAAAATGAAGTCATTGTGTATGTCGTCCTATTTTAACAAAGTCCACGTTAGTTCAAATTTAAATATTTTATTTCATTATAAGGTATTTACATACACTTAATGAATGTCAAGGGTACCATGTAAAGTCGATACATCGGCTTTGCGCGCCCTGTTGGCTAACGTTGACCGGGAGAAAAAAGCTAGCGGAAAAATCTCTCAACACTCAGTAGAATCTTTGAGAACTAAAGATTTTTACCAAATTATTATCTGGCAACCCTGAGTAATGATCGATAAACCGTTGGAAGACACCTCGAAAGTAGGATAGATCGTGCATTTACTAATTAATGATGTTACGTTAAGTATTGCGACAATCATTTGTCTCCATATTGCGAATCGTGGAGATTTATGGTCATTAATCAGGCTGCAGCGGCGACTTATTTGTTGTTACATCATCGACGACTAATATTATGTTTAACTTGAGAAATACTTGTATAATGACCTTTTACGTGTTCAGAGTTAACCAACACAGGTTTGGTTTCGTTATCTATTGCAACTGTATCAAAAATCGTTCACTTTAGGGCGTTTCTTATGAAATCTATCAGCAATCTATAACTATAATAGTGGGCACGGATCTCCTCTCAGATGATACTTAGGCCGTAGGCCCATCATACAGGCGGCTTAGTTAAAATTCATCACACTCCTTATTGTAACGGGGAAGTTTCCGACATGCAGGTTTCTCTAAGATTTTTCTTTCCCATAAATAATAAAGCACTTAAATTTCTTACTCAAAGTCGTTTGAATTGCCTGAAGAGTTCCCTAAAAAATGGTTCAACGGTTAACAAGATTAGTCCGTAGTCGCAGGCAGACAAAAAATAATGAAAAAAAAAATACAATTTTGGTCCCAAAACAAAAGTTAGATAATTTTAGAAAATTGGAGTTATTTTAAAATCACAGACGCTAACTTAGGTTTGTTTGAAAGTCATATTTCTTTACGTTTTATTAATGCAGAAGACGATTTGAAAAAGTAAGACTAACTGACATAAAAACTTTACTGCCGTACTACGAATGGACGGCAAAAATAACACGTCATTAAGTCTTGGAAGGGACAAGCGAAAGTTGTAAATTTTCTAACGAAAGATTTTTCAAGCGAGTTCGAAGACTGTAAAAGTCAACACAAAAAACTTCGACCATAAAAGGTTTATTTTGCAATGAACTCGCAAGAAATATTTGTATTAAAGGTTATATTTTAAAAGTTTACTGGTAATCCAGAACACATAATAGTATATCTCTGTAAAAATGTAAAAAAAAAATATCCGTCTGTTTGAAATTTTTCCGTTTCTTAGGCTAATTTGAAAAATTAAAAAGTTTGTGTCTTTATTTTTAATCCATTATAATCACAATTATCTGGTTAACAGCAAGTCAAGCCTTGCTCGATTACAAGTTTTTTTTTATGTAGGAAGAGTATCAAATGAGCGTGAATAGCATCTCGTATTAAGTAATTGCCCATTGATATCTAGACTCAAACAAGATAGAAACCTTTTACAAGATTACACAAATGTATTGCTACTCCTAAAGTGGTCATACGTAGATGCTTTGCTACTCCTAAAAACTACAGTGGGAGTCCTGAGGACTACTTCCGTTGTAAATTCGCGGTTACTGTCTGTAACCGACTCCAACGGAAGCACAAGACCTTGCCGGTGGTTCTATAGTAATACCATCTTTTTCATAGGCCCCTATAATTTTATTACCCTATAATTTACCATGCTAAATTAAAGAGAACAATAGCGCATGCTCAAACAAACAATTTTACTATTCCACCACTTGTTTTATCTGTCGATTTTTATCCGCGATTTATGTTTACTGTTGTTGACTGCTCGACTCGTAGCTATAAATTCTCCGTAATAAAAGCTATGAACGCTTGGCTGGGTTCGTCTAATGTTAAGTGAAACGCAATTTATTATCCAATCTATAACTAAACGGTGAGCCGTAGTGATTTAGCGCTAGGTCAAAGTGGCATGGCGAAAAACGCCCAATCATTATGGTCTCATGTTCCATCCAGACCTGCGGCAGTTATAATTCGTTCTAATGAATATTATCAGCACATTCTGTCATGGCGTGTGCCTGATGGTGACTGGATAGCCTAATGGAATTTCTGCGTGTATTCAGTGTCAATTTTCAAGAGATTTGTTTAATTTGACGCAGCCGATAAACACTTAATGCTTAATCATTTAGTACTTTGGAAACAAGAAAGTTGCCTGTCATACTTAGTTCAATATTTCAATGTTATCTGTGTCTCGTTTAATATCAAAACTCGATTAATTTTAAGTTTATGTTTCGTACTTGGAAAAAGGTATATCGTATAAGGGTTTTTAATTTATTAAATATCAACCTCAGAGGTTGTTTTTATTAAAATAGAAGAGGACTCCAGTCTAGTCTACTTAATGGCATGTAGTACAGTTACGAAAACAAATTTCATTGTTTCAATTCCATATAGAACAGGAATCAATTCTGAAGTCTGAATTATGCGTTGGTACCTTCGTTCAGTAATTATTACGTACTATCCAATGTAGTTTGCTACTCTTCAGGGTCAATATAGTCGCTGCCCGCTTTGATCAACGATTGAGTCGTATCAAATATTTCTAGACTTTTGTTAATTTTGGATTTGATTTCGAAATTTTTATATAATTGATATAATATACAATAAAAAATTAAGTGTAACATAAAATTTAAATACAATGATTTACAGGTTCATCTGTTTTTTTTGTTACGAATTTTTTTTTGTTTCACATTTTCCACAAGCTACATTTTTTATTTATATCATTCTAAATCGATTGTAACGTCTTTGATTTAAATTTCGGTGTATAAGAACATGCACATACAAATACTCATCTTGTATACATGTGTATGTGTCTTTTTATGTGTATGTGTATGTTAAAGAATAATCTAGAATCTGTTCATTCATTTATTACTAACGAGTACAATGCTCCAGACTGAAAGGTTATGGTATATGAGTTAGCAGCTAGACATAAATTAAGAATTTCTAACATAATTCTCACATGTTTTTTTAACAAAAAAGTTTTGTTTTCAATACAATTCAGTTAATTAAAATTAATTAAATTTCAATACAAGGTGCATAGTTTTTTTATTGTCTTAATTAAAAGAGGTGTCATATTCGTGTGAAGCCCTAAAAGGAAGTAAGACCAGTTACATCAAGGAAGTAAGTATTTCATTGTCAACGAAAATCGTATTGAACAAGTCCACTGACATGCATGACACATCTTTCATGATTATTTTACAGAATGAAGCCAAAATAACGACTTGTAAACATCATTTAATTCTCATCAAGTAATCCCAATGCTGGACATGGTCCTCTAATTATATAGAGGACGGTTAGGCTTGAGTCCACCATGCAAGGCGGTCGACTTCACTAACCAAAATATTAGAGGTGCCTGGAATTCTAAGCTTGGACTCCCCGTATAAGAAGCCAAAATCTTAACCAGTAGGCTATCGCTTAACATCCCTTACTTTTCGAAGTCTGGGACTACACTAGCAGTTCGGAACTCAAATCTCAGGTACATCTCGGTATTTCTATTAAATGCGTAATACAAAATAATTACTACTACAATCGAGTGTGGTCGAAATTCGATTGTATAGGTAAAATAATCATAGACTTATCTCGATTCCATTTTAATAGAACATATATGTCCTTGTATATTTAACTCTTTAAGTTTACCTGTATCTTATTATTTAGTTTACAATTTTTTATTAATTCCGTTGAGTCATATTCTCTTTATCATTATACCTTTCATGAAAGTATAAAAAAATTAAATTATGTTGACGTATATAGACCATATTTTGTAGTATATATTTGGCAAAAGAGCATGCGCACAATCAAATAATAAATTTTTACTATTGCATGAATATCTGCAACCAACTTTATTGTAGAATAAAACTTCCACCTGTCGAACACATATACATCGCTACTCCTAAGAACTAAGACGCTCGCATCGCTTATCAATCAGAGCTTTACAATCAAACACTATAATTACTGTCAAATATAAATGTTAGTTCCCCGAATTAATTGTACTTTTACCTTAAAATTTTGCCTCCAGAAACAACCCGCCGACTCTAAGGCTTGTACATTAATTTAATGTAGAGACCGAAATTGTAGACCGACTAATAGAACCTACAATATACAAGAGTAAAGTTACAATGCCGTATTGTATTCAGAAAATTGCGAATACAAATTTGGAGCACGTTGTGCGTGAGACCGTACGACCAGTGAAATAAGTAATGTTTAAAGTAGACGACTGGCAGGCGCCGGCGCCTACAAAATTGACATTTACATGGGACCTTGCACGCAACAATTTGCGAACAATACATGCGCCTGTCACACATTCCCGGAACCCGTCGCATACGAACCCGGTATGACCTCACGCCTCGGCCTCCACTCAAACAATCTCCATCGCTAAATTAAGGAGTTGAAATCGATATCGCACGGAATCTTTATTCATAACGTCACACGTCTTATTAATAAAACCGGAAACGTATTTTAACATCACTCATTTATTATCTACATATATGCGATAAGCCAGCTACTGTTCATCGGTTCATATTTTCACTTTTTAGGATTCTATACCAAAATAGTTAAAAACGGAACCATTGATATATAATTATGTGTTGTACATATGTCTCTTAGTTCGTCTGTATATCAAATTCAAATTCAAATGTTTTATTTCATTGTAAAGTATTCACATACACATAATTAATTAATGTACCCTTGAGCGCCCCATTAGCTAAGGTTGATCGGGAGAAAAAGCGGCGGAAAACATCTCTCAGCACTCTTTTTCAGTCCTTGATAAATAACTATTACACAGTATCTCTGTTAGTACTACTGTCTGTCGAGTCACCTGTCTGTTCTTCTAACCTGCCCATACAACGCGACCATTTTACTTTTACTCCAAGACTATTTAATTGAAACCAGCACTACATTTATAAAAGAATATTTTTTTAGTTTATAATTATAATCAAGGCATCAGTCATTAATTTTAATCAGGTGGATACATGGCACGGTACTTGTAAAGTACCTAACTGTTTGTTTAACTATTAAATTAAATAGGTTAATTGTTAAATTGTAAACTGCTGTGAGATATTTGCTAAGCCATAATTTTACTTCCTCAGTCATAATTTTGCGTCATAAAAATTGGGTCCCTGTCTCTTTACCTTTTTGATCATGGAGTAGAAGGTTCTAGAAAAGTTTATCAATAATAATAATAAACACTTTCAATGAAAATTGCTTTCATTACATATGTAGAGCACTTTTAAGATATGAGATATTTTCGTTTACACACATTACGCTATTCTAGGTCTAGGAAAGGCCTGTATCCAGCAGTAGACGCATACATGCTGATTGAGAATACGCTATCCCGACGGAACCCTTTACTATACGTGGTACGACACACATTTGCTTCATTTTTATTTTCGCTCTCCGGCGAACAATTTATAAATAGTTAAGTACATTCGCATGGATATTTCACCTGCATGCCTGAGTCTAGCGGCTGTGATTAATGAGCTCCGTTGAGACTAAAACAAATTATCATTAATAGTCGCCCACGATCGGCATGTGGCAACGTGCTGTTAGTTTGTTTTAAAAGAAATTGCTCACTGTGGTTCCCACAAGTGCGTCACTATTAGGTAACGAAACGACAGCCGGATCTGCGGGCTCATTAAACGAAAAAAGATCATATCGCAGACAATAGAACACTCGGCGACCGAAAGTGATAGTATAAACTCTAATAGATATTAGCGGAACGATGACGATACAGTGACCAATGTGTCCAGTCATTTATGATACATATCTGATGATATTTTAGCAGCTGTAAGTTTATATTGCACTTTCTGCGAATGATGACGTATCGTCTGATAATTTTACGCAAGCATGATTTATGTTTTCTAAATATGTTATTCTCAGATGGAATAATGTTTGTAAATGTGTTTTATTTATGAATGGAACGGTTATTTCGATCACGTTACGTCGATACCATAAACTTGAATTCTGTGTGAGCTCCGTTTATGTAAAGTTGTATCAATCACTGTCAACGACTTGCATCTTTTTATTTATTCATTAGATTTAGTTATGTCAGACTTGAACCGTGCTTTGCCTCACATCTTCTTGAAATCGTAGGAGTTCAGTAAAGGTAAGCAATGTCGGGCGCAGTCGGGATTTAGATGGGTGACCAGAAATGGTAAATTTACAATTGCATTTTCGTACTTCGAAAATCACGTTAGGCACTCGGGCCCGTAGTTGTCAATGGCAATCGTCAACGTTATAGTTTTGAAAACATCCAACATATTGATTGATAACATGTAATGATGACAGAATTTACAATTTCTAAACTACCGAATCGATATTTACATTTGATGTCACCCGGAAGCAAGCAAATCCCTTTCTCAGCCTGATACTATTACTTTTTTAAGTTAAAAGAGTAGCAAACGAAGCTACAGTCTACCTGTTGTTAAATGGTCTGTACAGCCCACGGATTTCCACGTTCAACCTCAAACAGAACGTTAATCCAGTAAACATGGTGGTTAGATTGCGTTATTCCTCATGAGCTCCGCTCTGCTCCAGCCGAAACACAAATATTTCTTTACAATAGTTTACGAAATACGACTTCAGTCCTGTCTATGGCTTTATGTTGATATCTATGGGCCGTAGTGACAATTACCATCCGATAGCCAGCATGTTATTTTGCTACTCTTCTGAAATAAAAACTAAGCAATAAAAATGATGCACAGCGAATTCTGACAGAATTGTTAGATTGTGATAAATTAAAGTGGTAATTTTCCGAAACATCGATTCCTCGTTGATTAATATTCCCGAAGAGCTAGGACTATCACGGGTCATCATCTCAAGACGTAATTGCACTCTTGAAAATAGCTATTAATAACCATCAGATAGATACCCTTGTAATTGGATTTACGTGAGGGGAAATAATTTATCTATGTTAGGTTTTAGCGATCTATGCCCGCTGGGTATGACTAAAGCGGTTTGAAACTGAAAGTTATAACATAATAATTATTATAGAAATTAATATGAAATATATAGCCACTGCACTTGCAGAAATTAATATGATTTTTATGTATTTCATGACAAATACCATTCACTAACTATAATATATGACGTAGTTCATATATGTATTATAGTTAGCGAATGAAAATATATTTATAAGCTCGGAACAATAGTATGAAATATTTTAAATACATTTTAAGTTATTCAACAACTTTTATCTATACTAGGACAAGAGAACTAAGGCTCATAATGCAATTTTAAAGGTTTTTTTCAGTTTCGAAAAGAAAATTATCTTGCGTTTACAAGATACGTATTGCAGAAAAATCCTACAAATTTTTAATCACTAAAACCCCTTTGGATGCTGCAATGAACATTATAAGGAAAATCTGAGATCTCGAAAGGAACACAACAGTGTCATTTATTAATCGTACTTACCTAAGTTACAAGTAATGGGGCACGTAAACAAACCCATCGCATCAGATCTATCTCAATGCACCTGACTAGTAATCGTTGGTACAACAGAACATTCGTCATCGGCCGCAAATTATAGGAAAACAGAAGCAGTAAGCGACCGTCTTGAATAGCAAACGGAATGTGAATGTCAAAATTGCAGCTATTTACAATACATCACGCTAAGCCGCCGGCACTGTCTTGCGGTTCTTTGACAAATGAAGCTGTTTCCTCCTGCGTAGTAATGCATGCTACTGTAGAGGTTATATATTGGTACGTGCCCACATTTTTGTCTTGTTTGTTTTTTCTACAGTTGACACGGCTTTGTAAGCCAAATATAAACTTAGATGTCTGTTATAAATTGTGTAGCAATACGCAATTTAAAAATTTTGTTTTAAAAATGCACTTATTTCTGGACATTACTCAGTTCTAAGATAAAAATACCGTGATAATACAGGTTCAGCAAATCGTGACTTAGTTATAAGAATTATTATATTTGTTTCTCTGTAAGGTATATATTAGGTAGGTTATGGACCTCGTCGACTAAAATAGATAAAAAAGATAAAATAATACAAACATAATATACGGGAAATATAACAACACCAGATATACAGACAACATGTGTACAAAATTTGACTTAATTTACATTATTGTAATCAAAAACACTTGTTCAGTAAAAACAGTTCATATCAAAAGGGAATGCAGAGTTCACGATGTAGAAAACAAGTTCACGATGTAGAAAATAAGTTCACGATGTAGAAAACAAGTTCACAATGTAGAAAACAAGTTCACGATGTAGAAAACAAGTTCACGATGTAGAAAACAAGTTCACGTGAAGTGATTCGTTTAACCATGTATAAAGCGCGAAATATCGCTAAAATGGGACAACGCTGTAGATGATAAGAAGACAAAGGGCTTTAGGAATGTTACATCAAGTATCTAATCAGGGAAATACAATTTATTCTTTTATATTGTCGATATAACGAAGGAAGGTAAAGTAGCAACTGCAGCCCTGTGTTACTCGTATCACCAAATTCAAATAAGATTGAAGTTACATATAAAGTATATTACAGATTTAATGATGGGAGGAACATAGTTCGACGGGGGAGGTACCACCGCCACCCTCATATTTCACCGTAAAGTATTACTTGTGTTTCGGTTGGAGAGGTACCGTTACTAGTTACACTTTGAAGCGAGGCGACCATCTTAGTCCTCAGGAGTAGCAACGTATCTACGTTCGAGCTTAGATAGAATTTTAGTCGTGTTTGTAACCACGTACAACCGTACGTGGATGTCTATGGGCTGCGACTACTTAACATCAGGGCCACCTGATGTTGCAAACCATTGCATGCTCGTTTGTATTATTTATTCTACTGAGGTAGCAAATGAGCGTGTATTCCACTTAAAAACATGTCTAGCAAGCTGAAATAATAATTGTCTCATTAATCCAAACCAAACAATCCTGTTTCATAGAAATCCTATCTAAAGAATCGTTTTAGCGCTCGGCATTCGGACATAAATAGGGTTGCAGCGAATCAACGCAAGTAAAGTATTTTTAAAAGTAGTTTAACCTAAAGAATCATCCTTATTTTATCATTTAGGTCACTTTATATTCGGACTGCAGCAAATAAGCCCGAATAATAGTATTTCTATGGAAATCCGTATAAAGGCTAATTCTTAAGGCAAAGGTATGATGAGGTTAACTTTGGGTAGGTACAGCAATAAAAATATTTACAGCAAAGAAAGCCAAACATTGTGTGTGAACAAGTGATTCATCCTCTTTTTCTTTAAGTTGCATTTTTACATAAAGTCGATACATAAAGAAATTAGCGTAGCCTTGAACTTCGGTAAAATGGTACAAAAATACAATAGAACAAAGAACAGATAACCAATCTCCGGTTCAAGCGGCATTAATACACAAATACGGATTTACATAGTACAGGGTTTACAGAGATGAAGCCTTTAGATATGCGAGAGGATTTAACTTCAAGAAAAGTACGAAATAAACTCCTTAAATGCAAAGCAATCGTTATACGGTCAATGCTTGAAGGAATATAAAATGGTATTTAAGTTTATATTTTTACAGTTTTTACGATAAACTGAAGCTGACACAGATAGAAACTAGTCGATAAAATTAAGTAACGTCGAGCAGGGCCGGGAATTGGATGGGTGCCCATTAGTGGTAAAAATAATTCGCGCTTTCGTGTTTTAAGGAGAACGTTAAGCTGACGAACCGACTTGTTATAGACAATTGGCAATCATTAAACTTTAGTGGAGAGCCTAAAAAAGGATTGAAATTTCAAGACAGGTTGCAATTTTATATATCCAGTACAGCACCAGTGTTGAGAATATTATAAAAGGGTCCAGGATTCGGAACGGGTAGTTTTTTCCCATAAACCTCTGAGATTATCGAAGTAAAAGACCTCCAAGTAATTTCAACATACGCCAAGAATAGAACAAATACTAAAATTCCATTTTGGTTTAGCTTTTTCTTCTATACAACACAAAAGTCTATGAGAGTCCTCTCTGTACATTAAATACGTATTTCTATCGTAACATATTTATACTTTTAATTACGTATGTCGGCCAGTCTATATGTCTATTGTCACATCATATTGAAACCACCTAATCTAACTCATATAGAAACTAAGGATTTTTTCCACCTTTTAGACTAAGTAACGTCATATGCTACACTACGTCATGTTATGTCTAGGGAATTACGTATATATACATTTTTCTTTTTCTTATAATATACCCTTGGGTTATTTACGCGAACGAATATTATAAATAAAAATTGACCATGGTTTAATAACTCTAGTACTGAATTACTCTAGTACTTACTCATTTTTTTGTGCAACGTTCGAAATACTATGTATATTGATACTATGTATCTATATACTTTGCAATAGTTACTTCCTGCTACAAAATTAAATAGCCTAAAATGCTGACATTATTAGACATTACGTACTTTAGGTGTTAACACAATTGAAATTAGATTTAAAATTGTTTTTAAACTTAATGTCGCTTACTTGTCTGCTAGCAACGCCAAGTCTAGTTTTTGTTAAAACGAATTGGAGTAAAAAATAATCACAAAGACAGATACGAAACAAAAAATCGATTTGTTGCAGAAAAGTGTTACTGCCGTTGATACTCGTACTTTGTACAGTCTGTGTTGTATGAAATCTCGAGTCTCGACGGACGTTATCTTATTATAGTTACTTGTTGGGTACAAGGGTAAACCCGCACATGCGCCGTTACCCTCATTGATTTTTCTTACTTTGACAGTTCTACCGATGTTTTGAGATCCCACCCGCGTTCCCACAACAAAGTAAACAAAAAATATGGCTTTAGACTTTTCCGCTACGTATAAATTGCTAGTTTTAGGCGATTCTAATGTGGGGAAGACTTGTATAGTGCACAGGTACTGCGACGAGAGATATTACGATATTTACATATCGACTATAGGTGAGTGCAATATTTACTTTTGGCTTTACGATCCTTTGTCAGTCAGGTGATTTCTGTTTTAAATGTGCTCGCTTCGTAAATTCTTGAATGGCAATACGTTTTCCACTAGCAAATGGGTAAAACAAGACTTCAATAAAATAAGCACTCAAAAATATTTATAGATTTGTGTAGCTATATTTTAAGACTCTAACGTAGGAACGAAATTGATCTAATTAGCTAAGCAAACAGAACGAAAATCCTATTAAATGATGCTGCAAAGTAACCTATAGATAGGTAACCTATCTAACAATATCTACCCATCTATGTAGTAGTCCACGTACATATCTATTCTTTGTTCTAAACTTAAATTGTCTTTGTGTTTTATAAACGTCAGTTTCTTTTCTTATTTACTTTATGCCTATTAGAATCGTGATGTTGGTAGATTAATTGTATCTTTATTTATGGCTAAGATATCTACTATAACAGGTATATGACTGCAGATTAAATTTGTTTAATCTACGAGTTTTTTGAACTAGTTAATATAATATTAAAATAGTTTCCAGAATTTAGTGAATATTCTGTTTACTTAATCCATATTGAAACAATGAGGTAAGTAAATTGTATGGTACTTTGTGTGCAATACATAGTAAGTAAAGATTAATTTTATTCAAGTGAATAGTTTTGATGATGAACTTAATACTGTTAGAATTTAGTAAATAAGTTAAAACATTCAATTATTTCTTTGAATATTTATTATTCGTTAAAAAAACTTCTATTAAAATTATTGATCCCATTATTTTATATTTTTATTTACCCAGAAAATTAATTAAAAGGATTTTTTTTCTAAAAAAAATCTATTGCGCAGCCACCTTTATGATTGCCTTATTGTTTTAGCACACAATGTTTTTTGTTATTACTTTCGAAACAAAGAAAAACGACATATTCAGACATCTTACTGTTATATACGCGAAAAACAAGGTGTTTTCAATTTGTCACCTTTAAATTCCTCAACAGCATAAAGGATTTGATAAAACCTTGGCTGATAAACATTTTTATTCGTACATTCTTTGAAAATAATAAGAATTTCCATGTACCTATCAAATAATTACACAGAAGAAGTTACAGACGTAGTAGCCAGTCAGAATGTAATGCGTTTAGGAAATTGGATCTTGAAATTACAGACACAATTAATTAGTGTATATTAAGTACATGGAGTATTTTCAAATATTACAGGCATAGATTTTAAACAGAAGATCATTAATCTGGACGGGGTGCCGATCAAATTGCAAATATGGGACACGGCTGGACAGGAGAGATTCCGAACTCTGACCACAGCGTACTACAGAGGTGCCATGGGCATTATCCTCATGTATGACATCACGAACCTGGAGTCCTTCAACCATTTATCGTATTGGCTCCGAAATATTCAAGAGGTAAGAGCTGAGAATTCTGTAACGCCGACGTGACACAATGATTAACGATTTATTAATTATTGAAATCTGAGATCCACTTGATGGTGAATGATCATTAAACATAAACATCTGTAATCAACTCTAAATTCAATCGAAATCCTACCTAAAGTTGACTATACGTGGATTGCTACTTCTGAGGAATTAGACGAAAAGTTTCGGAAATGTATACCAGCTTTTCCACACCCTTCAAACTAAAAAGTAAGGCAACACTGCGACACTAAGACCTGAGGGAATGATAATGTGTGTGTCTTGTTTGAAGTTAAGTTTTCATGATTTACTATGACTACTAACGTCAAATAACCTACACTCGCGTTTGCTCTTCTTCTATTATAAAAAGTGGTCCATGGTAACGGAGGAAAAGAACATGATAACGTTAATTAAACATGTCACAGATAGGGGATAATGTTTTGGACAAGATTTCGCTCAATTGCTTTGTCTATTACCACAATATAACCCTGTTTATAACATATAACAGGGTTACTGTTTAGGCACCAAACTGCATTAGGATCAACTTACTCTAGTTTGTCGCAATTGCAGAGAAATGTGTGCCAAACGCTGGACATTATGGACTTGGATGGATTGTTTGCCTTTTTAGCACTTTTAAGATAATTTGAATGACCTCATTTGGACCTGTTTTGACATTATTTTAAACCTACATAACCCTAAAATTTCGCACGGTCAATTATGACTGTTTTAACACTGATAAAGATTCTGTTAAAACGGAATGTAAGATTCCTTTAACGTTCAACTGTATCGTATGAGTAATTGGTGTTTATTTATAAAAATATTATATTTATATCCTGTGGCGTCGCCTACAGTATCAATTTTCAAAGACAGATATTACATACACCCAACTCACTATATACAATTTTTGTTTGAGAATCTACTAATTCAAACTCTGATACACATTTAAATAATGCATTTAGGAATATTTTCTGGGTCTAGTTTTTAATGTTTGTACTGTTTTTTATGGATATGTAGCACCTATTTCACAGATAATTTGTATATGGCGCTGCGAAAGTATAAAAACGGTAACTTAAGAATTTGGTTGTATGAAACTTTTAAAATTTTATAATATTTTAGCTCGACAGATTCTTGTGTCATGTAACGGAAGTATTTAAATCCATTTGCATTGAATTTCATTTCGCATGAGTAAAAAGTGATATTTATTCAAGAATTAAGGACACGCCACGGACTACAATAGAAAGGAAGTTGATAGTATCATTGTGATAATCAAGCATATTAAATTCACCTTGACTTTGATGTTTCAGAATTAAATTTAAATTCATGTTTGTAAAGTAAAATACGAAGAGATTTGTTACTATATCAAATTAGCATACTATTTTTTTATTGTAATATGTAAATGTAAACTTTTACATGTAACAAAATTTAGTTAAGTCAATATTTAGTTAAACAACGTTCTTATCACTTTTGACAGTTTTCTTTGTTAGACTTTAAGAAGGATAGGAACAGCGTTTAACTAATAAATTGTTTAACTTAACTTGTTTTCTTAGTAAAGCAGTTTATCTTTAAGAGACGCTATAATAACTACGTTTTTACAGTAAACTGACATAAAGTTTGCGCTTAATTTTTTGTTGTATTTTTTACACGCATACTCTAAATATTTTCCAAATAAAATTTGCCTTAGTCATTTTCTTGAAAGTGAAGTAAAAATACGTAAAAGGGTTGTCAAAATTGCTCTTATTTTTCAGTACGCATCCCCAGATGTAATCAAAGTGCTTGTTGGTAATAAATGTGACGTACACGAGAACCACCGAGCTGTTCCAAAGGAGAGAGGACAAAAGGTGAGAAAACCCATTTTTATCAAGTTCAAGACAATGATTACAATGACAATGAAGACAGTAGACTCATTGTTAATTAGTTAAAGCTATCAATATGTATAAAACAAGCTTTTACTTACTACTAACATTTATATTATTAATAAATAAATTACAGTAGTTCTTGCTATGATTAATCAGTCTTCGACTTTCTATGGAGTTTAAATATGTAAGTTCTTTTTTGAAATAAAAACACACCTACACCAGTTACATAAAAGTCTGCATACAGTAGGTACGATGCATATAACATTTTCAATTAATTAATAATTTGCTTAATACTAACGTACGTTTCTGCAGACCTTACGTACATATATAATAGCATACTTAAAAGTACCTTGTTAAGGTTCACCAGAATATGAAAAACTTACAATAGAATCCAGTAAATTTCTTTTTTTATCAAAGCGTCTGCGAAGACAGCGTAAATAAAGACAACACATCCATCACAGCCGTTCAAGATGTAATAAACGTCAAGACATGGGTCTTTTTGTAGGAGGTCTATGACATCATCATTATCCACTCTTGTGTCAGCAATGTTAGAATAATGATTGTCATAAGTAACATTCTTCGAATACTTAACTACATAGAATAAAAAATCAAAAGTTTTATTTGATACAGCACCGTGATTTTTCCGTGGAATTGAATTTTTGATTTCAAAAACATAAAAACAAGATTGCAGTTTAACTGAATTGATGATTTCACTATTTATTTTCAGATTGCAGACGATTTTGATATGCCATTTTTCGAAGTTTCTTGTAAGAGCAACATAAACATAGAAGAAGCTTTTCTTACTCTAGCCAGAAAAATCCGAGAATACAGGGAGACTAAGGTTGGTATTTCAATTTAAAAGTAGGTGTGTCAAATTTTACTGCAGACTTATACTCAGAGACAATCTTGAATCGAAATGTACATCTCTGATTCTCACGATATGTGATAAACATCTGACAAACATAGACCTGTGACAGATTTTCACAGACAAGTAGAAATTAATTTTCTCATATATAAGAAAATAAACAGGGTTATTTACTGTGAGTAAATAAACAAAAATAATAATATAAATAAATTATATTATATATGATTTAGGAACAAAAATACTTCGTCTTATTAAAAATGTCTTTCTTGAAAGTCATTCTTTTATTATACATAAAATATTAAATTTTCTTTTTTTATTTATTTACAGGCCGATGCATTTGAACTGAAAGAAAGGGACAACGTGATCAAGCCTTCTGAATCCGAAACAGACGTGTCAAAGTGTAGTTGCTAGCCGGTTCAATGTAATCTTTTTACAACACATCAAAGCAAATTGCAACAGATAGATCGATAATGCGGTTTTTATGATCAAAACCATGGGCTTGGGATTTATCATGATCGTGATGCGTACGATTCGATGTTCATATGGTCTTAAATGGGGTTGCACACTAGATTTAGTTATTTCAAAAATCATAAATAAAATCTATGGGACAATATTTATAATGTATGAGAACCTAGAAAGTTGAAGCAACAAAGATTGTGCACTAAGTAAATATAAAATGTTACCTATGACTATAAAAGAACTGAATGAAACGCACGATCTCCAAGATGACTTTAATTAAAGATAACGCAATATTTGAAACTGTCTAAATTCCATCGTAAAAATACGTTTGAAATAATCCAGTGTGATAAATGATATTACACCGAGAAGACATTAAAGGGAACGAGTAATGGAAATGAGAGCACTTGTAAGAAATTCTGCTTAGAGAGAATTAAACTAAATAAACATTGAATTTGTATTAAGCACTTAAGTAAATTAATTGTTCTACGCAGATTTGTTTACGAGAAAGTCAAATTGGTCATTGGGAAATCTCGTGGCATTAGTTTAATACACGATACTTTACAAATCTTCTTACCTATCTACAATGTTAATAATCATACTTGCAATCTTAATAGTAGTTTTGGAAACATTCCTAATTTAACTTAAATACATATTATTTAAGTTTAATGATTCCATAATATACTATATGTTATGTATTGTATTTTTCCAAATTAATATGAATTAGAACCAGATTGGAACAATAGTATCTTAATGCATGTGTAACTAAAGTGTAGGCTTAGGAAGGCAATACGGAAGAATCAGTGAAGACCAATCTGTTGTAAATATGCTTTGAAATATTTTTTCTACATCTGAGGCAGAGAGAGTTTGGACCAAAAGTAAAATTATAGGAAAATATTGGGTATAGAAAAAATTCACGCAAAAATGTTATACAAGTTTAGTCTAAAGATTGTTATAAATTCTGTACCTCAGATGTAGATTATTAAATAAGACATTTCATTTGATAATAGTTCAATAAGAGTAGTAATGTGGATATTCGAGTAAGCGTAGCGAGGCTGACGAAGTAAGAAATCACATAGACATTTATTGGCTCAAGAAAAAAATGTATTACTATTTTAATGTAAGTATCACCCGCATACAATGAGCAAATGTACTCATAATTTATATATATACTGGAATTCCAACGAGCATGAAACAAGAAGAAATGCGTTGCACTCGTCTGATGCTAAGTTGTCACATGGGCAACCAAAGACATAATGGTTATACCCACATACGTATAATATAATTAAAATATATTATACAGGTCGACAATCAATAAATGCTCCTATTTTTATTTATTTACTCACAGTAAATAAGAATCCTGTTTATTTTCTTATATAGACGTAATGTTTATACCCATATGTCTATTAGCCGCGGTTAGAACTTAGCATTTGTTAGATTGCTATCTCGTTTATTTCTTCAAATGGAAACTAAATGTGCTCCGCTTTTTGGAGTCAGTCAAAATTGCTTTATCGTACGTACTTGTCTATGTCTTCGTACTTCGAAATCCTAGGCTTAGAGACTGTATAATGCACGCTTTGCATAAATCTGTCTTGTAGCGTGCGTGTAACACCTGTCGACTGTCGCAATATCTAAATGCACTACAATCTATTAATGCGTTGTAACGTAAACTAGTGTTTCGTCAAGAGTAGATAATTCTGTATTCATTTGACTTGCGTGTCCTGTGTAAAATGGCCTATTGTATTCGGATATCCATGTTAAGACCCAAAACACGGTTATCACAGTTCTCTTTGCATACTAAATTGTGGTGGGGCAAATAGGTAAAAAAAAATTGGATAATTAAAGTATGCACTGGACTTACTAATACAGTACTGTACTGCTTATATATTTATTTGTAGAACCATGCCCTTTTATTAGATTTTGTAAGGGAAGGCTGGCAAGTCAAATGAATTTGAAATATCACAGATACTCGTTAAAATGGTTTATTAATACACTTATGTATCAGAATTTTATTCATTACATATTAAGAACTGTTAATGGATTAATCATTTAGTTTTGAGCGATATAAGTTCCGTGATTTTTGATAAGTTCTCCTTTAAAATTGAAGTGACATATAATGGATGTATCCATTAAAATTATAAGATTGACTCAATTTCAGATAACTTCGCACGTATTTTTTATAATAAAAGTAAGGCATGTCTCACTACTGTTATATTGTCACTTTGATTTAAAAGGCGTAAATTATTTTTTAATGTTGCCACCAAAACTTGAATACTGATAAAATCCATACACGATATTTAATTGAAAAAAAAGTAAATGTATGGGTACCTTATTTCTTACTTAGTATTAGTGCATTTTTATGAAGTTAGAGGTGGGAATTTGGACGCAGTCCACCTGATAATATGTGGTCACCACTGCTCTTGCCCGACTGTTATCGACTTCATATAAAACTGGACTCCCTGAAGTAACAACTTTATATAAATATGAAATCAAAATTAGGTGGGTTGATACTCATGAGAGCTATGATAGTCCCCTCATATGTAAATAAGCCAGCGACTACACCTTTCCAACAAAATGCAATAACTCCTACACATTAGAAGTTTATGTGCACATTAGAAATCGAACCGTGCAAATTCTACCACGTTACAAATCTATTATCTAGTGTCGCCTACAACGAAATGCGTAGTGGAAATCGTTTATCGTTATGAGCTGATTTAAAATCAATTTTTAAATCATAAATGTTAGTCTGACGTTTCATGAATACCGTGTATGGATGCCATCGTGACACAATACTTACATACATATGGCAGTGCATGGCATATGGCAGGCAGTCCTCGACTTACGTCGTTTCGATTTACGTCGTTTCTAGTTACGTCGAACATTGTTTTAACACTATTCCTCAAAACGTCAATTGTTTCGATTTCCGCCATACGAAAATTCACTTGTAGCGAGTAGAATTGATAAAATTGATATAGAGGATAGACGTAAAAGAATATATCTCGACTTAAGTCGTTTCGATTTACGTCGCGTATTTCGAGAACCTAACATGCCGTAAGTACGAAGACTGCCTGTAAAGTAGTTATTTGCATTTATGCCTGTATATATTTTACCCTACCGTGACTTTGCTCAGTATTGCTACGAACACATTGATAGGCGTTATAAACAGTAAATACCTATTACAAAGGTAAACCTAAATATGTTTTGTCACGAAACATACATTTTTAGTATCGCCTTTTTGGCACTACTGTTATAATTTGAAGTGATGGTTGATACGTTCCAAATTATTTCTCAGTAAACATCGTAATTGTGATGTTTTAAGGTGGTATAACTTTTGAGATATCACCGTCTCTATTTTTGTTCTATTTTATCTTATTTGTTGAATCCTGTTCTATTGAAGTTACACATCTACAGGTGTCCATATGCGCAGTGACTGCTTATCCTCAAGTGGACTGCATGATTATTTCCTATTTCTATCATATTAGTCGTCTGGTAGAAGTGTGTTCTATTGGGTCTTGGTTACAGATGTTCAACGGCAAAGCCACACCATCACACCCAATTCCTACTTCTTTAGGAAAAATTATAATCGGAGTAAACTAATATAACTTGATAATGAGCTTCATTGTGATGGCTTAAGTAAAACGTATTTAGCCTACGCATCAATGCAATTTGCTCACTAAAATATAATAAATGTAATATTAGAATCAATACAAGCACATTTTACGAATTTAAATATAATTTAATAAAGATTACTTAAAGTAGTACGATCATTTGTTACAATTAATATTTTCTTGGTAGAAAACAATCCTGTGATTACATTGGAGAATATAATTATATAAAAATTACCAATTATCTACTGCATGATAGATATAATTATCTCTAAACTATTGTTTATCGCAATTTTTTACATTATACTATGTAACGGGTACTCGTGATAAACGTTCTAGTTGCCAATATTTCAAGTCAGTTGTATGGATCGTGGTCACGGCAAAACAAAACAGCAGTTGCATGGATCGTAGTCACGGCAAAATAACTGTTGCATGGATCGCGGTCGCAGCAACGCAGCAATTGCATGCAGTTTAGCGATGAACAAAATCCATGTAACTTGTTTCAAATATCAGCAATTAGATATGCGTTTATCGTCAAAAACCATTACTAAAAACGCATGATAGATAATAAAATAGTTGTAGACTGTTAGTATAGCATTATTTCATATTCAATGCCTTATTATGATCATTATTAATTACGCCAACGCTGTAGGTCTCTCTTAGAAAGTTCCTTCGAAATTTCGGCAAATTTTAAACTCATTTTAATTTTCACACCTTAGTCTTTATCACAAATAGGACATGTATTTACTAAGAGGAGACGAAAAAGAAGGCTTTTCCGCCTTTTAAATACTTCTGGGAACCAACCAGAGTATTTGGTGGTGGAAATTACCACGTGACTTATAAAAAACAATGCGTGCCTTGTATTTACACCCCCAACTGAAAACTATGAGAGACACAATTATATAGCACCGAACGCTGCTAATTTGTATACAATTCACCAACTATATTAATTAGTAGAAAGTAGAGTAATATACTGTTTGACAGTGATATGTCACGGTTCGTATTAGACATAATAAAACTTATAGATAGACTGTTCTTTTATGTGATCTTTGAGTAATGCAAATACGACGAATTTTTATATGGAACTGTCAAATGTACATTATTTTATTTTTACCACACAATTTTCCTCATATTATAGAAATTTACATTATTTCTTTGTAGACAGTATTAAACTACATCTTTATGTTACTTTAAAATTTTCTCGTCGTAATGTGTAATTAGCGAGGAATAAATTATTTATTTGCGGAACAATTGGATGATTTATGAATGCGTTACCCACTTTTTTTGATAAATCTAACGGTGTTATCAATACTGTTTTGAATATGTTTGTAAAGGATAATAAATTGCATAGCTTTTTAGTAGATATGCCCAGCCTATAGGTTTATTATGTCACTGATTTGCAAAAGTATTAGACAGACTAATTAGTATTAGACAGAACAATTAGTGATAAATATAAATGATGTTAAGATATCCATCAAAAGAGGGACATATAAAATATATTTGTTTGGTTTTGTCATAGATTAGAATACAGAATTTTTCATCTACACTAAATCTTATGTAAATCTTTACCGCCTTTGAAAGAGAATGTTGCGTGGACGACGTAAAATGATAATTATTATGCTTATAACACTGTCTAGTGGTATTTTTAAACTTCCAAGCCACTTTTGCAGACTAAAATACTACTATGCAGGTTAAAATATTATTTTCATAAGAGAATAAATTTCCTTTCAAAACTAAATTACAGCCTTGTCCCTGATTTGAAGGATACCAGTCATAGTATAACACTGCCATCTAGTATAAACATTTAGAAGTAATGTAGCTCATGTAATAATATGTTGACACAACTAAGAAAAATGTTTATACTGCTTAATTATATCAAAACTCATATTATTCGTCTCAAAATAAGTGATAAAAGGGTTAAAAAACACAACGCTAGTTTTAGTATTGAAACAGTGCGCTTATCTTTCATTAAATATAGGACGCTTGTTTCTGTAAAAATTTCAAATTTTAATATGCCAATATGAACAATATATCAATATCGATGTCATAGTGTAATTAAATATATATATTTTACTATTTAACGACTAATGTTTCTATACTTGCTGATATTTTGAACCAGTTGCATGGACCGTAGTCACGTAGGATGCCTAAACATCTCTGCAACTGCTTATAAATATCGGCAATCAGAAAATCATTAATCGGAAATATCTGTTATGCAGTAAAATATATAGATTTGATACTTTGCAAAATATGCTAACTTTTATATGTAAATCAAATAACTCGTGATTGTAAATGCAATAGTAATTTAAAATTTATACACAACTTAAATTTTATATTAAATTAGTAGTACATAGGTTTCATACTAATCATAATTATTAATTGATATGATATATCATTCGTCAAATTAGATGTTGCAGTTATGTAGTAAAACAGTATACAAATAACTATAATAGTGAAAATATATTTCTCCAATGAATCATAATATTGTGAAATACAACAAACACAATTGGATATTTGTTCTGTATGAATAATAAAATTTTTCATATAAACCATTTTTTATTTATCTCCGTAATAGAAGCAAAGAATAATCTATAAAGATTGTCTATGATACAAAAATAAAATACAAAATATTGTTGAAGTACATTTAAAGTAGCTTATAAAAAAAAAGGAAATTACTTATTATAAATGGTATAAATTATATCTTTTAATAAAAAAGAAAGCCCTAATTTATCTTATGTAGAACAAAAATCATTGAAAAAAAACTTTATCACATTGTTTCACTTACGTTTTCATACTCAAAAATATCTTTTTCAGTTTATTTTAATTTCATGTTGTACAGATAAAAATATTTAATTAAGACGACAAATTAAAATTACATTTTTCATCAATTACAGGTACAAACAAAGGCACAAAAGTATCATGAATACCATATTAAAAAAAAATCAAACCTTAATCAATATTATTCTAAAATTAAATTTCATTCTTGGCTATTTAATCAATCCTCGTTTCATTAAAACTTCATAATCATATTTTCAACATTTTTCTAAACCTTTTCTTTGGACTTATGTTTAGGGGTTCACTTTTCATTTCGCGCTTTATTGTTTTTGAATTTAATGTATCAGGTACGGGTGACTCTGGTTCATTTTTAATGACTTGTTGGAAACTTTGTTCAACCTTAACCCTGGCACCAGCCATTTGACGATCTTCTTCTTTCCTGAAATAGATATTTATAAATGTTTGTTAATAAGGAACATAGTATTCAAAATGTATTCGGAAAAGTACTGTAGGAAGCACTGTACTTTACAGATAACTAATGTTAGAACTTTTAAACAATTTCACAAGTACGCTTAACAATCACTAGTGGCAAAAGGGTATCTCAAAAGTAAGAATGCTTATCTATATCTACAGGCAGTAGTAAATTTATGACATGAAGTCATCTGCAACTTGTTCATATTCTATACAGAATGATGAAATTTGATTATGAGATACACACAAATAACTGCAACTACAACTGAATAAATCAAACAAT
>DWON01000414.1:0-34108 GCA_018251015.1 Phocides pigmalion okeechobee | reverse complement strand
CGCCACCCTCATAACCCGCCGTAAAGCAACATGTTCTTCATGTATTGTGTTTCAGTTGGGAAGGTGTGGTTGCCGGACACACGTTATTGGAGGCAACCATCTTAGTCCTCAAGAGTAAGAACGCATCCGCGTCCATCCTTAAATAGCACTTCTGTTCTATTTGAGATTTACCGTGGTTGTCCATGGGCTGCAGTGACCACTTAACATCAGGTGGCCTGCATGTCCGTTTTTTACTCTTTCACAATAAAAAAAATTAATAAATATCGTTTTAAAGCTTATCTCTCAGGTCTCATAACTCTCCAACTTAGATAGGACGGTGAATGGAAAATACACTAGGTTTTGGTTCCCTTGTGAGAATCAAAATATGCGGCTGAAACGGCCGTATCTTTTAAGTGTGTTAACTTAGTTCGTTTTTTTTATTACTTCAAGGAATTTAAACCTGAATGTGTGATATTAATTACAACTCAATATAGAGAAATAGGCGAACAACAAAATGACCAGTTATAGGATGGATCCTATTTCGATTTCAGATACAGGACCCCAATAAGACCATTCAAAATCTTTTAGAATACATAACCACTTGCTGCCTGCCGTCGAAGGAATGCAACACCGCATTTCCTAGTTATCTCAATGCCACCTTATGTTTACCTGATGTTGAGAATGTTACCACATTTTCTGCAATATTCCATTTCAATAAGCGATTTAGTTTTTCCGCGATTTTCCTGTATCCGAGCCGATTTTCTTATAACGATTTTCTTATATCGTTTTTTTTTTCAATTATATGTAAAGATTTAAATTACTGTATATACATACGTATGAAATGTACATAATTTAATGATGTACGAACGCACGTAATATATATACTTGAGTAGAGTAGTAAACGCGTGCATCCTGCCAGATGTTAAGTAATAGCTGCCCATAGACACATACATACAACCTCAAACAAAACTAAAGACCTAAGTGGCACGTAGATGCGTTGCTACTCCTGAGGACTAAGATGGTAGCCTCACTCGTAGAATAGTTGGCAACCGTGCCTCCAACTGAAACTCAAGAGTTGGTTATGTGTATGTAAGACATGATTTTTATAATATTTACCTTTTTAAAATGAATGCATTTCGCATTATGGTGGCTAAGGCAGTGGTTCCTGAATCCCTCTCACAGAATACAGATGGAGCCTTAATCTGAATTTGATTGCATAATAAGATGTGTTCTTGGAGTAACATAAACTATGATAAAGCAATGTACGAATCATATAATATTAATAACTTTGTTATCAACCCACTGTTATAACCATGGAAAGACGACAGCATAATTTTAATATCTTAGTTCTTTTTTATGCGAGAAGAGTAGCAAACGAGCATGTAAACTACCTGATGTTAAGTAGTCACAGACCATAGTCATCCACGTACAACCACAAACACGACTGAAATCCTATCTGAGCTCGAACGTAGATACGTTGCTGCTCCTGAGGACTAACTCTCCAGCCGGAAGGTCAGTTCAGATAAATAATGAAATTGTAGAGTGAGTTTTCCTTCCGTATAATCGTGGTATGAAAAATAATTTTCCAATTAACAAGTACAATTGTTTACACAAACATAATTAAATTAGTTTCCTTTTGATTATAGCAGATAAGATTATTTTTGAATGGTTTCATATTATTACAAAGAAACCTGTATTAGCGAAAGATGGAAGCAAATTAGTTTGCGAATTCTTTGTAAAATTTTAAACGCACTTAATATTTGCCTGGTAATATGTTGTTACGCTAAATATGATAGAGCAATCGACCAAACAGAATAACTTTATCATCAACTGACTGTTTCACTGCTGAGAACGGACCTCTTCTTGCGATAAAAAGTTTAAGACCATATTTCAGCAAACAGACCTATTGCAAATAGACTTCACTCACCTAAGAGAATAAATTCAAATTTAAATATTTTATTTCATTGTAAGGTATTTACATACATTTAATAAGCGTCAAGGGTAAAGTGTAAAATCAATACATCGGCTTTGAGCGCCCTGTTGGCTAAGGTAGACCGGGAGAAAAAAGTCGGCAGATTATAAAGAACTCTCCTTTATATAGGTTTTGTTAACATGTTTTAAATTACTTGTGTTTAGGTTGGATATGTGTGGTTGCCGGCTACACATTGAAGCAAAGCGACCATCTTAGTTCTCAAGAATAGCAACGCATCTACGTTGTAGCTCAGATAGGATCCCGGTCGTGTTTGTGGTTGTACGTGGACGTCTATGGGTTGCATACTTAACATCGGGGGATTTGCTTGCTCGTTTGCTACCCTTCTCACATAAAAATATATGTACTATCCAATAATAAGTCAGGTGGGCATCAAAGCGTACTGTATTTTATAACAACAAAATTACGTTGTGTCACGATACGCTTTTAATCAAACCAAGTGGTACCTGTATTTTAATGAAAAACTGTTTTAAAGTAACAATCGATTCAATATTCAAACTGTTTTTAGGGTCTTCGATATCGAAGATTGACCGATCCGTGTGGATGGTTGTGGAAATGGAATTTGTATTCATAATTTATATAGCTACGCGTTCGTAGAACTTGATATACCATATATTGATATATATATATTGTATTTTGTTGTACATTTTTATATATGAGATATTATATATATCGGAGAGGTGTGACGTAAGACTATCTGACGTCACAATTGTTGACTTGAGGACTCATGTTCAGATATTCCTAAGAAAACTTGATTATCTCCGTATATTACTCCGGCAGCGTAACGTTGTCGTAGAGAGATCCGAACTATGTGACGGAATGAGCGAGAATGATCACTAACTGCGGGCGCTCGGACTTTTATAACAAAATTGGGTGGCGGTACATAACTTTTTACGATCGGTAAAACATTTTTAACATTTCTAGATTTGGCTAAAAACGACTAATAAAAACAACATTTCCGGCTATGTGTCATCTTAAATATGCGGTTTCGCTCCGACATGTACAATATATATGGTTTATTAAACTATGTATGTACACCTTAGCCTCCTCCATATCTCTTTTTATTCTTTTTACCCAAAGATTGTCTAGAAGAGATCGTTAACAGCGATAAGACGCCTTTTGTTTACACTTCTGTATTTTATTGTTGTTATTACCCTTATGTTATTTCTCTCTTGGTGTACAATATTGCATATTTGTATTGTATTGTACCATATTATGCTCAACTAAGAAACTGTTTTGCAGTAAACGGACTTTAGCAGACGAATAGAGTTCCAAACAGACAAAAGACGAATAGTTTAAATATTTCCAATTATGAGCTATGGAATCCTTAAAAGGAAGCGCATCTATTTCAAAAGCGAGCGATATCTACACTTCAATCAAAAAGTTCTTCCACTGAAACGTGGAGTTCAATATTCCAACTAGTGTTTCCAGGGTCTCTGAGGGCTTGATAAAATTGAAGACTAGTTGTTGAAGTATTCGTGAGGATCGAAGTGAATGGAATTCGTATTCAGTCACTCTTAATTTTGTTACTTATTTCAATCAACTCTTTTTATATTCTTTTTTTACATTCATGATTTTTCAAGTTTATACTCGAGTTAAGTAAATTCCGCGCTTAACGAATAAATTAATACTATTAAAAGGTTTTTTCGAATTGAACATAGCATATTATAAAAGGACAAGCAGTTATAACTATAACACATTTTGTGTTTGAGTGATTTTAATGGAGCATCAATTTATTTTTCCATTATTGTGATGAACGGAAAAACGACAATGGAATTTTAGTAGCTCAACCCATGTAAAATGCGTGATCATAGAACGATTTTTGTTACTTCTATATTAACATGGCATGAAAAATAAAACTCCAATCAACAAATACAACAGTTAACACTACGGAAGACAAAGCACATACTCAAATTAATTCCTTTTTGATTGTAGGAGATAAGATTACTTTTGGGTGTTTTCGTAATATTTTTGTGGGGCTTTTACAAGCAAAAAAAATAGGAAGCAAAATGACATTCTGCACTCTTTTAAATTAAAACACAATTTCTTAACTTTACTGGTGATATGTTATATGTTCCTATCTACAAATTTCCTACCCTACATAAAATGCTCCATAATAATTAAAAATAAATGAATCTAAGCAATGCATTCGCTATATGCAATGGAATGTTATCTCAACTATTACACGGTACGAAATGAGACTCATTCAATCCACTTTACATACAAGTAGATAGCAAGAGCTTTCTACTCTACCGAATCAATGATCAATATAGCGCTTAATACTAAATCACGGTCTCGTGCGAGTACATTAGAGCAGAACGGACCACTCTCTGTATTGAAGCACGTAAAATTCCCTCAGAAATACGAGAGTCATTGGCTGAACTTACAGACATTGTGGATTTTATCCAGTGAGGCAGATTACAACGACGCCTTCATTGAAACACCTAATCGCCTAACTCGATACACTCGACAATGGCGCGTGATCCTGAGCATTGTCGCAACAGAATGGAAGGGATTAACTAAGACTGAATAAAAGCAGCAACATTTCGCAACACTGAATATAAGCCATTATGTTCATATTGCATCCATTTCTAGGCGTACTGGAGTCTATGGCGTATTAAGGAACACGTGTGAGAAAAAATATCATACTCAGCCTATTACGATCTTAATCTTAGGCATAGTTCTAATCTTTGAACAAATACGTGAACGTGCAGGTTAGTAGACTCAATAGCATTAAGATTTTTTTGGAGAATTCTAAGGCATGCAAATTTAAGTTTAAATTTCCAATAAGTTAATAACTTCAAAAAATCTGATGTGGGTAATAGTGATTTGACCTCGAGGTCTCTGTCGTGTAATAATGCCAACGGCAACTGCGGCAAAACATTTTTACTTATCCAGCATTCTCTTCAGCAGCTCTTAAAAGGAATTTGACGATATATATGATTTTTCTATGCACCTCCTAATTTCTTAATTAAATTTCTTTAAAAACACACATTTGTGAGAGTGTATTTTACCCACTTCCAATTGATTATTATAGTTGGACCATAGTTTAACCCTATTAGTGTTAACAGAAACCCGCATGGAAACGCACGTCGGGTAACAGTACCGTACAGATTACTATCACAGACTTATTGGCTACTACTCCAGCCTTAATTTATAATATAAATTACCTTTCATAGTCCTCACTTAATTATTGTGCTACTATTGGGCACAGGTGTTCTTTCAGAACGGTAGATATCACACACCTTTAAGAACTTAATGCAAAAGTTCCGACATTCAAGCAAATGATTTTATTATCTGCACCTAATTTCAAAAACTAATTGAAAAAAAGACCTTATAACTAGGCTTTCGCTATTCTATGTAATAATTTCCACTCATGTCTAGTTAAATGCGAGTAATGCATCAAATCCATGTTCAGTAACATTTTAGTAGAGGTGATTCTGCTAAAAACTAGATAGGAATGGTACTATCGACTTACAATTTATTCTTTCAGTTTAATGTATAAGGCTTGGGATTTTCCGTTCGTAACCGCTTACGGGGCGCGATTCCTTGCTCAAACCGTAATGAATTTTACTGCCTTTTTCCTGTGTCCGAAGTAACCTATGTGGGCCCTGCCTCATAAAATCGTCTCTACTGCTCTACGCTTCTAGAAATAGTGCACGTAACTTATCGAGTCAATATATACTCGTTGTGTGTTTTAGAAGATTAGAGTTTGATCAATATATTTTGACTAAAATTATATAATATCGTTTTAAAATAAGAAAGGTATACTAATGTAATTTGTAAACACGAGTGTCTGCAAATACCTAGATTATCGTCACGATGAATGGTATGATGACGTCAAGCGATTACTTCAAAAGCTATCGAAGACTCGTGTGTTTTTTTAATAAAGGAAAATTCATTATATTTAAACAGTTTTTACACAAAGTATATGTTTAGGTATTTGTAACTTACTTTAATATTATATGAAGTTATTTATGCCTTAAATTGCATGGAACCATTCAGAAATGAATGAAACTTTTTTATGACTTATTATAACTTATTTTTGTTATATTATTCAAATTTGTGTATTGCACGGCACAAGGGGCTTGCGGCTTGTACTCACCTAATGTGTTCGTACAAATCTGTATAGATTACGGGCGAACACAAGTGATGTATTAACGTCTACGCTACAGGACTAGGAGTGGAAACTACGTTTGTGTGTTCATAAATGATGTACGGATGCTAAAAAACACAACATTTTTGTGAATATTAGGCGCATCTCTAGATCTCAGGAGTAACAAATGAGCACGCAGGCCACTTGTTTTTAATTTCACATCCATATACAATCTTAAACAAGACGGAAGTTCAATCTGAATTAATACCTTGTGTGATATGTTGCTACTGTAAAGGACTAAGATGATCGTCTCACTTGTAAGCGTAACCGGCTATTGCTCCTTTCCAGTGGAAACACTAGTTACTTCACTGCGTACCTCCACGGACGATCTATAGTTTTACCATCTGTTTATCTTGTAACGGGTCTACTTTTTACATTGCTCAACTTATTACAAAAACTTTAAAGTACGCAATGTACACTCATATCTACAAATAAGTTAATTTAAAAAGTCGCTAAGCCGTAGTTTTACTGACACTTAGAATCGGTACAGCGTGAGAAAACTGCTTCCGAAGTCTAAATGTATTATGGTCGGTTATTAAATTTCTAACCACATTTGATAATATATTACCTGAATGCTACTTCCTTTATTACCTTGCGGTTTTAGAGAACTGGATATTAGGTTTTTGGTGCTATTTGCACACGTTTCCTGAATTTAAATCTTAGTTATCTATGTATTTACAGTGTTTTATATATTTTTTATTGCTTCAGCCTCTTCTAGTATTTTTGATTCCCGCATTAAACGAATACCGTGAGAGAATAGTAATTACTTAATCCCATTTATATTCCAAAGTGGTAGGAAAGGATTCGGAGAAATACGCATAAAGGTTAATTGAACATAAACGTGCTTGTAATTATTCTTTCTAAATAAAATTGGTAATTTCAACCTACTTGTAAGGATTAAAATGATGAGTCGTATTTTTTACAATTAATACGTATTAAGTCTTTGACCCCGCGGTTAGTAATGGGAGAGTAATGAACTAATATATTGGGCATCACAGATACGATTAAGAAAAAGGCTACTACTGACACGCATTTTTTCTTCGCTTATTCTATTAAGTAATCCAGCTTTATTAAACTCTCGTCTCGTCCATGAGAAAGAATGTCTATATCTATGTTTTCGCCGCCCTGGTACAGCATCCGCTGTTCCAGGGCGGGTATTCGTTACGTGATAAGATTAAAAGATTAGTACAAGCACTCAAAATGACAACAAACGGGCCGAGTCTATCTGATTACGAGACAGAGATCAACTAAGATGAGGCGGGCTGAGAAACTCATTGAATGTAGACACACGTAACGCCCCTCTTTTATGAACTGATCTAAAAGTTTAATATAACTATTATTATGTAAAATTATCTGCCTATTGTAACCACAGGACTCTTTAGGAAGATCTATATGAATAGATCGATAAAGAGTTAGAAGATCTATACAAGCAGACCATAATAAATGGTAACCAAAGCAAAATCAGGTGTGGGTGGTTGGATGGGTGATCGCTAGAGACATAACTGTAAGACCGCTTTCGTACTTAAGATTATATTAACACTTGGACTGCGGCGAGCAGATATGAGATCTAGTCAGGATAGCGGGAGGCAGCCCTAACTGGAGCACTTTTCTCTAGATTGAAGATATGCCGATAATTTACACAACTATTATATTTTCTAGCATCCGTAAAACACTTCTCACAGTCTTGTAGCTTCGACGTAAACACAGCAATTTTGTTCACCCGTAATCCATAAAAAATTGTCGGTACAACACAGGGAAAGCGTCAAGCAGAGGGCCCTTCTTATACATAGATAATAGCTAGAGATATATAGCTGTTATTTATCAATTTTAAATACGACTGTGACTGCTTCGGAAAGATTGGAAAGCCGGGTTTGTCGTTAACCAGAATCTCTATCAACGGAGTGTAGTATGACGCAGTTCTACCAGTTGTAGAGACCTATACCCAGCTGGATGTCTGAAGAGTTGAAATCAATTTTATTGCCCTAGAATTACTTTGAAAGTTACCTATCAGTAAACATTATTGATTACGACCTTCGAATTCAGACTCCCACCTGGAGGTCAAAGTTCGAATCATACGTCCTCCTTATTTTTCAACGTAGGAGTCATTTGTTCTCCATTTTGCGGTTAAGGAAACATTTTGTGCTTTTACATCATTTTGTAACGGCTTGTGAAATTTACCAGCACATACTGAATAGCATGAACGAGGTAGCTTATTTTTATATTTATTTATTTATTTTTATATGAGAAGAGTAGCAATTCCTATCTGAGCTCGAACGTAGCTACGTACAGCTAAGGACTAAAATGATCGCCTCGCATTAAAATGTAACCGGCAACCGTTCCTCTCCAACCGAAACACAAGTAATGCTTTAGGGCGGTTTATGTGGAGAGCAGCGGTACCTCATCGGTCGAAGTTCTGCCACCTTTGCGTCATATATACTTTAGACACCTATGTTTATGGCTTGGTTAGACAAATTATAAGTAACTAATAAATAAATAAATAACGCTGTCTATATTCATAGCCCTATTCTTCGTGTAATCTCTGTAGGTACCACTAACGCACAGAAGACACATATACAAACTTCTAGACCCGAATTGTAAATTTGTCTATCGAATATCTGGTTAGTCGGGAATCGAATTCGAAACCTTCTGCAAATCTTAGTTACCAGCGCAGCAAGCGGTTCATCATCATGATTAAATAAAATAATGATAACTATAACTTCTAATCTAAACATATATAATATGCATTAGCGTCAGATAAATTAATTGACTACAACAGATCCACAAATGAACTAATTGACTACAACAGATCCACAAATGAACTAATTGACTACAACAGCTGCGACAATTTGTTTTGTATTAAATGTTAAAACAACTAAGAACATTATAAAAGATCTCACAGTGGAAGATCATGTAAATTTGTCTGAAGTTTTTACAAAATACTACCTACAGCTAGTAATGTAATTTTAATTATCCTTTTAAAGACGAGAAGTTTAAACTGAAACTCTGGTCTTAACATTTACCTCGAGTCCCAAGAAAGATATAGTGTTGTACATTTTATTTCACTCTTAAATAAATTGCCTTTTTATGTAGCTTCCATTTTAATTACGTTTATTTATAATTCAGTAATATTCATTTATTCAAGGCTATGAATATTTCATAGATGCGGTATCTAGATGGTTGCCATTCGAATGTAGCGGGCGATTTATCTATCAAGCTAAAAGAATATATTGCCGATAATACATGTCAGAAAAATTAAAGTGTTTAGCAAACAATGCCGGTCGTCACAGAGTATTCAAATGTTTCACTCGTTAATTCGTACTGGCAACATAACAATGAACGCTTGGTTCTCCAATAATTTTATATTTGAATGGCTATACACCTCGATATTACGGGAATTGGGCAAAAATATTTTTTACATGTGTATGATAACAAAATGTTCAACATTTAAAAACGGTACCATATAATATTTCACCTGCCTACTAAAAATAAAAAATGTTTAATATAAAATTAATTGTCGTTTGTATTACTGTTATTGTTAAGATAAGTTAAAGAGTAAAATAAGTTGAAGACAGGCGAGCTAAATGTGATTATACCTAGTTAGTTCTTTATGTTAGATAATTTTAAATGGCCGCTGCAGCCTCAAATAGAATAGACATCTGTTAAAAAAAATTTACAACTTAAAAGTTAATATAATAAGTTGGCGATCAAATCCAAACAAAACAAACAAGAGATACACGCTACCTGATTATTACTAATGAAATAACAGTGTGTTCGCCAGATGCACAGAACAGTCGACTGATAACATAAACGTATATCGTAAAAAACGACATACAGACCAATAAAATTGCGCACAAATGCGCATTACCGGAAAGTTTCGAGGTAGCACACGTGACGAATATTTGGTGTGTTCGACAAGTCACGGATAGAACAGCGATTGACTTGACCCCTTGGCCTATTCAACGCGCACAATGTAAGAAAAGAGGTAATCATGTCTGCGAGAATCACGTTCGAGAGCGACAACGCCGGATTTCCGTTCGACCCGCTGTCTGGGTTGGTACTAGGTAATTTTACTTTCAAGAAACAATTTTCGCGTATGGTCTTAGATAAATGCGGCTTGCGGCTGCGTTGTGCGTCATACCGGAATAATTTACGGTTTGGCGTATCTACTCATGTAGCTAATCCAATTTGAAGCAATCCCTACAGCCGATGAACAACCAAGGGGAAAACTGGTAAAGTCTACCAAATACGTTACATCTTATGACCATTAGATGTAACAGCTCAAAAAGGTAAACCTGAATTACCACAAAGTTGCAATATAGAACACAGTACCGTTAAAAGTTAAAGTACTTCTTTTTTACAAACATGTTTACTATTATTATTCACAATAATTAAACTCTTCACGTGAATTATAATAACAGCCATATATATATGTGTGTGTGTGTCCCTCATAATTCAATAGCAAGCAACTAATCGTAAACATTGACAGCATGTACATTTACGACCTCAAAGTATTTTTTTTCTATTTGTAATAAATTGTAGTTTGAAGCAAGACATACATGTCATAGTAGTGTTTTATACATCAAAATATATTAAGACCCGACAGCCACTACTTAGGCCGTTTAAATATGGAATAGTCTCATCAGGCGGCTACGCTTGTTTATGACAATATTTCCTGAATTTATTTTACTGAATTTCTGGATCGTTCTTGTGGAAAGAGAAACTAGTCCTATTCCAGTCCTAAATTACAGATAACCACACATTTTGAACTATGATTACGATTTTGTAATATGAAATTACGAAATAGTTCAATAAGTTTCAAATAATTCTAGTACTAGATAAATGTTTACATCAATATCATTGATTAGAACTGTGCGCTTTATATATTCAATAGTACTTTTTATATCTTAAATAGATTAATGATAAGTGGTAGAACTACAGTTCGACTGGGGAGGTACCACCGCCACCCTCATAATCCGCCGTAAAGTATTACTTGTGTTTCGGTTGAAATGGTGGGTTGGCGGCTACACTTTGAAACGAGGCCACTATTTTAGTCCTCAGGAGTAGCAACGTATGTACGTTCGAGCTCAGAAAGAATTTCCATAGTTTTTGTGATTGTGCATGGATGTCTATGGGCTGCGACGCGACTACTTAACATCAGGTGGCTTGCATGCTCGTTTGCTACTGTTCTCACATAAAAAAGTAGATTCATAAATTATATAGTGTACTTACCAGGGTTTATCATCAATTTACTCGTAAAAACTATAAAGGTAAAGACTAGAATGTCCATTTCCGGGTATTCACATTCATTTCGAAAACTTTCTAAGTATTTGATACTGAACAAAGTACGACGTCTCAATTTAACTTAACCCGCTAAGGAAACTAATAAAAAGGCGAAGAAAAGGATCGCATTCGAAAGGTCAGATACCTGTTAAGGTAGTTAGAAGAGGGTACAAAATATGTGTACTGTTTTACTTTGACGAAATTTGATTAAACTTTTGGAGATAGATTTTGTGAGAAAAGCGACACGGATTAAGTTAGTTTTAATATAATAATATGTTCGTAAATATGACGCCCGTATAGTAACACAGAGTTTCCTATTTCATAATAGTACTCACAAATATCTTCCTCTGCTCAAATTTTCTCATTTATTAAACACTGGTTGGATATTGAGCCGTTTGAGATTCATTTTTGAGACACATTTTTTTCTTTTTATCAGTGGAAGCTCTGAACACAATAATGGCCTATTAACGCCAAGGGCGTACTTCTTGAAATATTCCGCCAAAATTTCGATGAATATTTTGTAAGACAGATAGCTGATTATTACACTTAATGTGGATCATCTGTAAAAAATCAACAAGTCGAACGTAGCTGGGGGCCCGATCGTGAAACTTTAACTTAAAGTTGATCCTTGAAAGCAGATAAGCTCTCGAATTGTTACCAAACTGGACTTTTAAAGATAAAGAAAAACTTTTCGATTCGAATTTGGCAGATGTTGTAAGAAGACGTTTCGAAAGTTAGTGGGACGACGTGCCCGAACCGTCCACTACGCCGGCCCGGACAACAACATTTAAAGACTTTAAAGCACTGAATGAATCCTTACAAATATACTGACGTTGTAAACAAAGTAATTAAACAGACTTCAAATGTATCTCTAATAGGTAAACATTACATATAATACATTTGTATAAGTAACGGGTACTTATAAAATATTTTTATGTCTTTATTTTGATCAAGTTAGATGGATCGTGGATGATACTCCATTTTGTTTTACAAATATATGTTATATTTGAATTTGGTATCATGATCGCCTCGTAATCTGTTATAAAACAATTTTAAGGTTTCTGATAGACAAATGCGGTTTCCGGGTACACTTACAAACGAGACGTTTATCTTATTCCCCAATACTAACATCGCAAGTAACATTTTATCTACGCATGACCTCATTACTATCTGAGTACATTCCAATCAAAAGTTAGGTATGGATGTACATGGACTGCAGTGCAGTGATCACTTAATATGAGTTGACGATTACGCTAATTTACTATAACAAATTTCCATAAATGTAACTTATTACTCTAAGAAAAAAAAAACTAGTAAATCATGTACTAAAATTAATATTTAATTTTGAAGTCTTTTTGAGAAGTGATACAAAGAAACTATTAGTTCATTATGTCCTTATAAATGTATATACAAATTTATTTATACTCGTAAACACGCGCTTATGAACGCTATCAATGTTTAAGTACGTATGAGTATTAAATGGATAATTTCGGCGTTCGAGCCATAAATTAAAAACCGATGTTGTATTAACTGAACGAAATGATTGTAAAATGTTTGCGAATGTTGTTGAAACGCTGGACAAAATGATCGCGGAACGCTTACGAAATGTCGTGAAAATAAATCAGTACGACATTACTATTTACGTAATTCGACATAATAAAACCGGAATTGGCGTTAACCAAAGTTCCGCTTTTGGATACACCACGAATCAATGACTTTATATTTCACGAAGTGTTGGAAATATATTTAAGATTATATTTATCATTTTAAATGGGAGAATTATAGTTCAACCGGGGAGGTACTACCGCCGCCCTCATAATCCACCGTAAAACATTACTTGTGTTTCGGTTAGAGAGATGCGGTTGCCGGCTACACTTCTAAACGAGGGACCACCTTAGTCCTCAGGAGCAGCAACGCATCTACGTTCAACCTCAGATAAGATTTCAGTCGTGTTTGTGGTTGTACGTGGATATCTATGGGTTGGGACTACTTAATATCAGGTAGTTTGCAAGCTCGTTTGCTACTCTGAACAGAGGTAAAAAAACGAAATTTTATATTTTAAGCACGTTAAAAAATAACACTAGTGAATTTAGTATATGCGCAAACACCGCGTCATACTATAGGAAAATGGTTACAAGTTTATGTTGGAAATTTTATACACAGGTAAGAGTTATAAACACATAGACCAGATTACATCGACAAATTCTATGAAATTGTCGATTTGTCGATGTGAGGGCGGCGGGGGTGCCACCCCAGTCGAACTATAATCCTACCCGCTGGTATCTTTTCAATAAACAAGCACTATAAGTTATAAACAGAAATAAAAACCTCTATATACCTGTGATACACCAGTGATAATAAAAATATTAAACTTTAACCATTATTTTTTTCACGGAGCTTAAGGCTTAAGAGGTTTCCCAACAATATGAAGCGGATTTCAGCGTCTTCATTAAAAACCGAGCTTAAGTCGTAATCGATTTCGAATTAAGCACAATCCCTAATCGGCAAGGTACGATATCGATTTGCCACTTAATATATATTCAATTCGATTCACTTGATCAAGTGAAGATATAATAGAATCACATTTTCATAGGAAATTCTATCATTGTGGATTGGAAATTGCAAATGTCTCATATTTGTAACACTATATTCTATTTCATTGTGGTAACATAGGTTGAATGGTGGTAGAACTATAGTTCACCGGGGAGGTATCATCGCCGCCCTAATAAACTTTCACGGCGAAATAACTCGTGTGTTTCTATTGAAGGGTTGCCGGCTATACCTAATCATCGTCTCAGTCATCAGGAGTAGCAACGCGTTTTTGCGTGGTGATTGGATTAGGTTGGAAGTAGGTGTCCAAGGGCTACAGGGACCATTTAATATCAAGGGGCCTCGTTTGCTACTTTAAAATATAAAAAGAATCGGCGCTCTGGCTTTTAGGACTTCAGTGCCGTTTGATAAAGGCAAGGGGTGCACGGACTACTTAAAATAGTAGATGGCCTGCATACTCGTTTGGTACTTTCATTAAGTAAAGAAGAACTAATATTAGTTCTATCTGGAATCTATCGACCTTGTCAAGTAAATTTCCTTTCCTATTTTGGATTGGTAATATATATTACACATTAGTACATATGTACATATGTACACAAAAGTTTGTAAATTTGGTTTTGACATGCAGACATCTAATGATGATAAATAGTCATTACGGTCTATTAATATTCGTTATAAATTCTATGTCTATCGGGAGCCTCGCCTAACTTCAAATATGAATGCATTGCTACATTTAAAAACTCGGACTTACCTTTTGTGTTAGGTAGGGTAAATTTAGATTAGTCGTTATCCGTCTCTTTTATTTTATACACGGAATGTTGTTCACTACCCACCGGTGATGGATGAGCGTGCGCTAGCGGCATGCGCTATTACCGAACTAGTTCTAGCGCACGCGCAATTATATGCGCTATGATTGTTCAAATACGAAATGATCATAAATAAACATTAAGTGGAACATGTTTTGATACAATAGTGCTTTCTGAATCGAATATATTGTCGACAAATACAAAGAATTTTGTGTTCTTCGTGTCATGCGATTTCTGTCTAGAAAGCCCTCCGCGGGACTCAAACGTGGTGCCAAGTGGGGCACAAATTCTTGTAACACCTTCATTACCTACGGTCGACCCTCATCTCGGGCCGTCTTCGTCACGGTTCAATCTTTTCGCGGATATTACTTCTGAATTATGACAAAAGTGCCAGATCGGAGGCTGCATAATGAATCCTCGTGATGGACGACGTGTCCCAGCGAATATGGCCGAATGTTGTATACCACTCAGATACATACCTTTATACCCCTTTTGTAACCGATTATTTATTACTTTTTTAGAAACAATATTTTAAATAAGTTTCTTTTGTTCTCTCACTTGTTAACAAATCTCCAATTGAGTTTTTTTAGTCCTTTTTCTGTTCTCATAACGTAAAATGCTATTTATCAAGGGTACCTTAGATACAAATAAGACGTATATACAAACATTTGGACCAAGAAGAGATCAGAGAAACTGCTATGGTCATCGATGCTCTACGCGTCTTGTATATTTGATTAAAATAGGAATTCGATAAATAATACTTGTACTAAATACAAACGAACACAATCTTTTCAGAAAATTTGTAAACGACATGTCTTATATTTCAGGGTCCCAGTCACTTGGGTTTTATTTTACACCTTTATTTTTCTAGTATAGACCGTAAAAGAACGAGTGAAATAGTAACAATTGGTATATTGCATGGAGAGTCTCAAGCGATTTTCCATGAATTTGCCTTCTAACATGCCTGTCGAACTATACAAATAATAAAATTTTAATTGATCACTGTAGAACCCAAAACATGTAAGATTTTTGTCTGTTTGTTTGTGCAATTGTGCGCACCAATCTCAAAAGAGGCATCGTCGATTTTTTTGCAATTTTCTTTAATATATTGCCGTAAGCTTCACTGAACATTTAAAAAATGTATAATTTAATCGCTATATAATAAAAAATGTAAATTCAAAAATTAGGAGTATGACTACGAGAGAATTTTTCTTATAAGAAAATCTGGAACAATACGAAATTTCAAATCTACGTGATTGGAGTCGCTGGTAGTAGCTAGTCTTTAAAAACCTCATGGCATCAAACAGAACACTATGAAGAAACAACAAAAAGACTAACCTTGTTGTTTGTTCTCACATAAAACCAATTAAAGTCATAAAACTTTCTGCATAAAATTGCATATCAACCGCTCCTGTCACGTAGGGTGATTGGATGCAAAATATTGCCCAACGAATTGAATTTACACGTTCCATATTCACACAATAGGATCCGTACACAATAAGTGGGATAGGCGATTATTTTATGAATGCAGAATGGAAATGCGTTCTCTACAACTGAACGCCATGCCCCATTGGTATTGCGGAAATTGAAGACGGAAAATGATAATTTGCATTGACAAACATATGAGTATTGTTCTATAACTTTTCCACTACGCGAGGTCGTGGAAATCCACATATATTATTAATTAACTAAACTACTTCTTACGTGAAGAGTATAAGTAAACGGACTAAACTACATTTTACTTGACAATAGCAAACGACTAATAGCATACGAGAAGGTTACCTGATATTAAATAGTCGCTGCAGCCCGTGTTACGTTACATAAGATACGCTGCTACTCCTTAGGACTAAGATGTTTGACTCGATGTAAAGTGTATCCGAAGGCCGTAGTTTTTGAACCCACGCGGCCCACGTGGTACCTTTTTAACGCGCTTTTATTGTTACGAAATGGAAATCATCAAACAATCTCCCCCGCCCAGGTTTTACCGACTAAAACCTCAACCTGTTCCTTCTCAGCCCTTAAGCGCCAGTAGTCGCAGGATTGTTCCTGTTCAGCCCTTAAAAGTCAGATGTTGCAAGATCCCGATTGGACAATTACCCCGAGAGGCTTGAGCTCGCCAATGCAAATTATTACCTCCTCAGTTGTCAAAGTAGCCAATACGCGATGGTAGCTCCTCAGTTGTTAAATCGTCTTAAGATCAGCTCCACACCTGTATGTTGAAAATAAAAAATAAAATTATGTAAAACCGGAGGAAAACGGTGGTATCTTTTAATATGAGGAAAGCGTTTTACGCGTGCCTTTGGTATTTCAGTCTCGCGACGTCAAGCACACGCCACGACCATATGAAATTCTAGTTGAAATCCTTTAATATCGTCTCGTTCAAGTGTATTAGTTTGATATTGGTTTTAGTTTTCCTTTAATATTTTAAAATTATAATAAAAGCTTAACCTAGACGGTCTAAAGGGAGTCCGTGCCCATGCGGCATGTTGCAAAAACTGGTCACATTCCCGTGTTGAATAGAACTCGCAAATCTCTGCGCGCGATAGAAACTAACCCTCATGTCACCCGCACCGTTGATCAAATGTGGGACTAATTGTTACATTTTTTTGCTTATTAATTATATTTGTCTCATTTTGACAATAAGTTTAAGTAATAATATTAGTTTTATAATTTTCATTATTGTAATTAATATGTAGTGAAAGAAAAAAAACATATCGCCATCCATAGACATTCATAAACAGCATACGGACATTCGTAACCAACATCATATAGAACAGTAGTCTCACTTGAAGTCGGTTACAGTTGCTTTGCTATTCCTGGATACTGGGATGATGACCTCATATATAAGTAAGTCTATGTTACTTGATGGTAGCCTCATTAATGGATACTCAAGAACTTTCAGTGGTAAAACTATTGGTAGACATCATAAATACGTTTGCTCTTAAAATAAACAGTGCAAAAACCGCTGCCATTAGCCAGATTATATGTGTGGTACCGCATCCAAAGAGTTCTAGAATACTAGCCAGAGGTAGGTCACATACATATTGTTGTCTATGCCATAAACTAAGTAGGTCAGAACAAGGTCAGAACGCATCGTGTGCTGAAGTAACCCACATTACCCCTAAGACCAGTAAACAATAGAACTCTTGCTATAAATCAAATTTTAAAACGTATTTCATTTTATTCTTATTTTGTTTGTTTAGTAAGCATAAAAAAGTAAAAAACGGAGTTTAAAGAGATTTCGTCTCATGTTTAACCATCCTTAAGAGGCTAGTTTATTTCAAAGTAGCTGTACCTGAGACTTTGTTCGCTGTTTCTAAAGTAAACGTAGCGTTAGTTACTCCTTACAACATCAGCAATCTGTCAATGAAAATCCCCTCAAAATCAATGAACACCTGGCATTTTGTGTATTTTCTTTCATAAAGAAGCCTACATTTATGTCGATAGTACAAATATTAAAAAAATACACCCAACGCTTAATGCGTATCACTAATTGACCAAACAGTATGCTGTTGGCAGTTGGAGTTTTTTTTATCTACATTCCACTCATTAATAAATTAATAATTTATTTAAGGAAATCGATTATAATTTAAATTTCATTCCAGTTTAAAAAATAATCACCTGGATTTCCAGCCATAGCGATAGTATTTCCTTGTCAAATTTAAAATGGGACAAAACGGAAAATAAATATCCAAATCTATTAATAAGTAACTAAGTTTTAGAACTAAGGAGAATAAATATACAACCGCAATGAGAACCTCATTCCTTCTTTGAAATCAGTTAAAATATGTATTTTGCATCATGCAGAGCGTAAACATGATATTATTGATCGATTACTGGTATTCAAGTACCACAACCAAGTTCAAGTAATAGAGGTCTTAATTGAACAGAGAACCGCAGCTCGAAAGGGGAGGTACAGCCGCCTCCCTTATAATCAGTTTCTAGATAAACGGGAACGGGGACCACCTGATGTTAAGTATTCGCAGCCTATAGATATCTACATACTACCAAAAAACGACCGAAATCGTATCTGAACCCGAACGTAGGTACGTTGCTACTCCTGAGGACTAAGCTGATAGTCTCGCTTCAAAGTATAGCCGGCAACCGCATCTCTCCAACCGAAACACAAGTAATTCTTTACGACATTGCTTTGCAAGTATCATAAAGCACGATATAAATGTATGTACATATATGTTGATTGTGTTTACTTTTTGTCAAAAAATACAAGTAGTCGTACTTTTATTTATTTATTTGCTGATGATATTACGGTTTTTCATCTCTTAAAGTAATTTATAATAAACATATAAAAAAGGAAAGAAAAAATAAGAAGAATATTACAATACATATTTTATTCATTAGAAAATAAACATTAAATAAATGAAATTATTAAAAACGTGTAAGTGTTTACCGATGTACTGATTTTACATTCAACCCTTGACGCACATTACGTATGTAAATATCTTACAATGAAATAAAAAAATGGAATTTGAATGTACGCACGTAAGAAGTTATACTTCTATGGCGTAACAAGGTAAAAATCTTCCTAAAAATGTTATCCTTCGCATTATCCTTCCTTTGTAGCGAAAACGACACTAATAACAGAAAAAAGGTATTTAATACATTGTCAAAAAGTTTTATTATAACGCATTTTCCAGTTAAAAAAATAGTTAAATAACATAAAAAATATTTATGTATAATTAAAAAATATATATTTCTTTTTAATTGTGTATCACTTCGCAACTTTCGAATTAACGACAGTAACGTTATTATTACAAAACTAGCTAATTTCATGGTGTCGGTATATCGTCACGGTGTTCTCGCGTATCGTGAAAATTTACTATCATCATTTTTTTCTCTAACGCGCCAAAAGAAGTAAAACTTTTAAAAAGCTAAACAAAATTTAAAATAAGTACCCTCAGAAAACATAAGACATGTAGTCATTTAAATAGGACAAACAACAACAGCTCGAAAGTGGAGATACTAACGCCATTATCATAATCCCATTCTAGATTTATTGGAAGTAGCTTGCGACTGTTGAAAAATACAGCATAAAAGGCTGTATATTTGGATGGTGTTAACTTTTTTCAGTGCTCTGAGGGACTAAATCTAAATATTGTATATTAAATTCAACTTGATACCTCCACGTGTTTCTAAGAAAAGCGTCTTGATGAACCTTGATAAAAAAGTAGACGGAAAAGCGGACAACGACGAGGTCTTAAAAAGATTCCTGTCACCCTTTTGAGGTACGGAACCCTAAAAACAAGGCCGTCACCGGACATCCGACAGATAATAAACATCGAAATTGACGGTTATTGAAAGAATTTATAATTAAAGAAAACAGTACTTAAATTTATTATGAAGTAAATAAATAAAAACTTGACGTTTCGTTAGTAAAGTAAATATATATTACTAACAAAACGTCAAGAACAATATAAACGGAGTATTTATCGTTCATATATGTTATTAAAATAATAAATATTGATATATATGTCATATATGATTGTCCCTGTCTGAGGTGTCTGAGGTTCTAATCCCTGGCATCTCCGCATTTTTCTAAATATATGTCTAAAGTTTATTGAGATATTGAGAAAATATCTTGAAGAAGGCTGCGTAGCTGAGAGTTTTACATATAGTGCTCATAAGTTATTTGTAGTCTACCTATCTGCACATCAGGTCAGCGTGGTGGACAATGGCCTAATCATTAAGGAGAGAGATACGTACTCAGCATTAGAATAGTAATGGGGTCATGTTCATTACTAGACATAACGCCATGATCATCATGCTGTTTTTCTGTCACGCCATAATAGTCTTATACCCAATATATTATATATTAAAAGTTCACATCAAAAATTCAAAACAAGTATGTTATAGATTCGTCTAACCGACCATCAAAATAGAGGACAGTATGTCACTACGAAATCATGCGTAAAAGTTTAAGCATATTATAAGCTGAAAATTCGTTTAATATTATTTGTGGTGTTCGCTAAGAATGCTCCAATAATGAAACATTATCGCAATCCCACGTATTACGACCCCACACCTGTTACGGGGCGCTTCGGGTGGCAATAACGCGTCAATGAAATTTTCCTCGCGATTTTAAATTAAGAAATTAATTTTAATTTAAAGCAATAGAGCTTCAGAGCGTACCTGCCCTTTTGGCAGCCTCTTACATTGTTTAAATAAACTTAATATCTTTTTACAATGATTGCGAGTGGATATCTTAATAACTGTCATTCGTAACTTGCGATTGGGGTATGAAACAACTAATAGTTGTGTACTAAATCTTGATCTTAAACGTTGAATCAACGTTTTAGTGGTAGAAATTCTGCAGAAGAATTTTGTGTAATGACTACTATCATATCCGATTATTTACCTACAATATACTAATAGACAAGAATACCTACCCAAATTATGCACAGAGGCAAAAGTATTGGAAGGAAGGTAGAGAAATAAAATTTAAAACCAACGGTTGTTTGGATGTTAGAACAATAATAAGTTGTAGGCCACGCTATCTAGATTTACTTTCCATTCTGGAGATCCGATTCATTTTTTTATAGAACGGTAGTAGCAAAGGAACATACAATCCAACTGATGGTAAGTGATCACTGCTACCCATGGACGTGTGTAACCGCCTTCATATCGAACAAGAACTTGAAATCGTTGCTACTCCTGAAAACTAAGGCGGTTGCATTATTTATATGTAAGACGGCAACTACTACTTTCCACAAAAACGCAAGTATGCTACCCTTAGAAATATGCGTGGCGGTGGTAACTCCCCGGTCGAACTGTAAAGATTCTGCCACCTCGCATATCAATCAATCTCTAACTTAATATTAAAACTAAGCTACTCTAAAGTTAAATAAAAATATTCTAGGTAACCCTCAATATCTGAGAATTCTCCCGTTTTGTGAAATTTATATATAAAACAAGGTAATAGATCACTTGATGGTAAGTTGTCACTGCCGCCTGTGGACCTTTTGACCAATTCCATATGGAACAGGGGACTCTGAACTCGATAACAAACACTCTGTCGCGCCCAATATCTATATCGATTGCCTTATGTACAAGTAACCCTTTAATTATGTACAAGTAACCCGCTGCCCTCATAATCCGCTGAAAAGCATTACTTGTGTTTCGTTTGGACAGGTGCGGTTGTCGGTTACACTTTGAAGCGAGGCGAACATCTTAGTCCTCAGGAGTAGCAACATATCTACATTCAAGTTCAAATAGGATTTCGGACGTGTTTGTGATTGTACGTGGATGTCTATGAGGCTTCCAATACTTATCGTGAGGTGGTGGACATGTTCGTTTCTGTTCTACTGTTCTGACATTTAAATAAATACACCTTTCCATCGAGTTGCACGAATTGCTTTATACTCAAAATATTATAAGTACAAAATATCAAAAAAACGGCCAACATGCTCGTGTCCAATAATAGAACGGTAATTTAAAAATGCGACCGGTTCTGTTTTATACGCCTATTTTATTACTATTAGGTATAAAGTTCCACATATTATAATGAGTTTAGATCGATCATATCATACATTTCCGATCGGAATTCCTAGCCGGATTCATATTGTATATATTATGCTGTATTCTACCGCGGTACACGATAAAAAGTTAGATGTGATCATTTGAAGTTAGTAGACAATAGTGTTGGAGTAACAATGATACATATAATTTTTTATGCAAATGTTTTTAATCTACACGTATAATAAAGTTCTAGTCATATTTTACTTGCAGAGATGTTTTTTTTTTCAAGTTTTGTCTATTCATCGGCTACCGGATCACGCGATTATCACTTAACCAATTTTATTGAACCTCATTTTGGTTTGTTGTCTTGGGAAAATCTAGGAAATTCTTTGATAGGCTAGGAGTATTTTTAATATATCATTGTCTGAGTGAATTGTATATATTTTTCTTCTCTTATAATCCTAAACACAATTGAAATCACAGCTATGCTTACTTTCGCAATTAAATAAAGTAAAGTGGTTATTACACATTTTTAAAATACTTACATAGACATCACTGTCCACCAACCTGCTTTCTAGACGCAGTGTTTTTATTTTTCTTCAAAAAAACATAGATTTCCGAAAAGTTGATGATTTAAAGTTCGACTTGCTCCTCTTCAACCGAAATTTTTGGAGAGGCAGGGTTACCGAAACTTAAAAGCGCGGCGACCATTTTAATTCTAAGGAATATTAAAGCATGAACATGCCACAGACAGATTTTTTCCTTTTTTTCCTCAGACTCCTTTTTTTAATGGATGTAGCAAATGAACACGCAGTTCACCAAATGGTAAGTTGTCATTGCCGCCCATATACATCTGTCACTTTGTCCTTAAAGAACAAGAGTCCCACTTGAAGTCGATCACAAAAGCGTTGCTACTTATTTATACATTTTTCAAAGTCAAGGATACTCACGAGGCAATTAATAATCGTTATTCATAAGTACCCATTACAAAGCAAAATTAATTTTTAGAAGTATAAAAAAATATAAATTGAAATTCCACTAGTTTTATACTAGAGCTGTTCATTGAAACTAGGAACGGCGTGGACTGCGCAAGAATAAGTCAAGTGAAAATAGTTCAAACCCGTTCGCAAGATTTGAAATAAACTAAATTTACTTGCGCGTGTAACAAAAAAAAAATATAAAAATAGTTAAAAGCTAAAAACAGTTTTAAGCAAATTGAACAATCGCGAAGGTGCTGGATATGTAAATTGTTAATTAACTCTTTAATCAATACATATTTGAGCTATTTTTTTTTTGGATTGTTTGCATTTCCATTTATTGCTGTTGAAGTGGTTAACTGCTGACATCTTCAAGTCATCCGGCAATCAGTCGATGTAGCTGCTTTGGGTATTAATCTAGTCTCGAAACGAGGACGATTGGATAATAACCCACTATGTCGGGCAAGTTTCATTTGTTAGATTTCGGACACAATTAACTTTAAGAAAACTTTCAGGCAAGCAGGTTCCTTACCATTTTTTCCTTTTACTATTAAAAGATAACGTAAAATCAGTGGGTCATACGAATCAAATACATTCGAATAGTGGACCAACGATATGAGAATCAGGATTCTTACCACTAACTTATTGTTTTTTTTTGGCTAGCCGACTGACATTAAATTTAAGAACAATGCTTATTATGAGCCTTAAAATCCCGCACAATTATAACAGATATTAGGTATCTGTTCATTGACGATAACAAATCGACTATTTATTCCATCTGTTATATTCGAAACAGTTCAATTACTCACATCGGTCTGCTACTGTGAATGCAATCGTAATCGAATTCAAATCGATTCCCAAACGTAATTGGAAGCTCCAAGGAAATCTAGATAGAACAAAATATATCAAGCAAAAGCCGTCCAAATAATTATATAGGCGACGGGATTTAGCAGGATGCGGTAATAAATTAACTGGAACACCGTAATCTTAGTTAATAAATTCATTAGACGACGTCCATATTGTATGTATAAATATAATAACAGGTGTTACTGTCAGGTTCCTAGTCGGTTGGAGCTCGACATAACGTGGTCGTTCGCTTTGTGGCGAAAGGCAAAAGGTTTCCTAAAATAATAACGTAAAAAAATTGATCTTCAGAAGACACAAGATTATAAAACTGCTGTATATTTTTTTTATGTGAAAAGAGTAGCAATCGAGCAAGCAAACCACCTGATTTAAGTAGTCTCAGCTCATAGACATCCACGTACAACTACGAACACGACTAAACTCCTATCTGAGGTCGAACGTAGAGACGTTGCTATTCCTGAAGTCTAAAATGGTCGCCTCGCTTCAAAGTGTAGCCGGCAACCGCACCTCTCCAACCGAAACACGACTAATGCTTAACGACAGATAATGAGGGAAGCGGTGGTACCTCCCCGTTCGAACCTTTAAATGCTATATGTTATAAAAAGAAAAACAAAAATTGCACAGGCTACAAATGCTTAACTCAAACCTTCGTAGCAGAAATTCCTGTTCCCTAACCCTATTATGGTTTAATGACACTACATAACCACTACATAAAAAGGACAAGAAAATAAGCAAAGTTTTCTCCTGGGTCTGAGTATTGTTAGACAAGAAATTGTAGTGTACGGCTATGTGTGTGAAACGCATATCACTATTCTCATTTCTCGGGTAAATTATACCGACTGTATCATTAGTTTAACAGGAAGTAGAGCTAAAATTTGGCCGGGGAAGTACCATCGCTGTCCTCATAATCCGCCGTAAAGTATTAGTAGTGCTTCGGTTGGCGAAATACGGTCGTCGGCTACACTTAGAAACGAAGAGATCATCTTAGTCCTCAGGAGTAGCTACTTATCTACGCCTAATCGCCTCCCGCAATACTAACCCGATTGAATACATGAGTGCTACAGTTGAAATGTTAACGTCAGGTGGCTTGTACGCCCATACGCTACTCGTCCCAGTGAATTTGAAGTCTTATCAGCATAAACACTATGCCCTTTGAAATATGTAATTGAATAAAATATGGAGATATTTATTGACATTCATAATTTTACAAAGTATGTACGGCGAGAGACTGAAGTCCTATACACTGTCTTATCACCCGTGTAGAGCTTGCACAAGGTGCAAAAGATCCGTAATCGAAAGTAGCCACGGACGTCGTTTCCTCCGTGTATAATAATTATCTACTAATATCCTGATATTCTTCTAAGATGTTTATAAAATGTTACATTTTCAAAATTACTGACCTGTTTAAAGTACAAGAAAATCTTTTTTACGGTGAATCTTGTATGTAATGTATTGAAAACATAATGCATTAGATAATTCATTATAATACTTCGATTTGGGAATTCTAATAACTTCTCCCCGTCATAAGCATAGAGTGATGTGGAAATAGCGCCTGTAAAAAATAGTAGATATGCCTCAGGACCCGTATCTGAATCCGATTTCAGATACAATTCTACGCCTAGGGACAAAACTGGTATGCCTGGAATAAGCAAATCAGACTAGCACATAGCGCCGCAAACGTTGGTTTAGGGTCGAAATACGTGTGGCGATGATTTCAATGAAATGATATACTTAAAATTGAATTCTTACGAACAATCGTTACTGTCTCACTATTGAAACAGTTTGGTTTAAGAATGTGATTTAGCCCATAGTCCAACATGCTAGCCAATCGCGGATTGATAGATCCCACACTTTGAAAACGTAATAAACGTAAATAACCTTATTACTAGGTTATCACTCTTTTGAACTTCCACAATTCGAATGTATGGCAATAATTATATTTTCATATTTACATTTTTATTCTCACCACTACCCACATGTTTATAATTTTTCTCATTATACAGTGACACGAGTACTTATGGTTGACGATTTTTTATCGCCAATATTTCGAACCAGTTGCATGGCTCGTGGTTGCGGCTTAACTCGTGCTCACGAGCCATGCAATCAGTGACCACGAGCCATACAACTGCTTCGAATATTGGCTATTAAAATTCGTTAATCGTGAGTGAGTAAAATGTTTGAACTCCACGATGGTCGTAAATTGTCTATCGATCTTCATGTACAGACAGCGATCAGTAACAATATTATTTGTGTAGAAGATTTATATTTTACGAAATATATTTCAGTGCGTGACGTCGAAATTAGGGTTATATCAGGGGTCCACATAAAATCCGGCGGAGTCAGTGTTTGTAATATTCTACTTATTTCCATTACCGATCTCCCTTTACGAGAGCCTGAAAAACCTCGTATATCCAGAGTATTTCAGCAAAAGAAATTTACGATAAGTATACTAGTAGTACCTACTGCGTACAGAGTAAGCTAACTGTACGAGCACGGTTGGGGTAAAATGTTCTTACTCCACGTCTAGTCTTGTTAAGAGAATGGCACATATATTTCTCTGAATTTGCGGATCTTTTTTTATAGCATGGATGTAGCCTGCGAGCGCGTGTTCCACCTGATAATACGTGGTAGCTAGCGCCCATGGCCATCTGTGATCAATCTATAATACGCTTGAGTCTTATGTGAGGTCAGATCAACTACGTTGCGAGGGAAAGTGGGCACAGCACTTTTATAGCATGGAAGTTACAAACAAACATGCATTCCACCTAGTAGTGCATGGTCACTGCCGCTTGTGGCCACGTGCATTAAATCTCAAATAGGATTTAACTCCTACCTACAGTCAGAATAAATACGTTGCCAGTGAAATTGTGAAAAGATTTTTATAGCTTAAAAAGACAAACGTGCGTACACTTACATATCCACGACATTAGTCATTCGTGACTATGAAATCAATCCAAGTCAGTAGACAAAATGTCGGTGTATTTCATTAGTAAAAAAATAATAGTTAACAAAAAACGATAAAACACGCTTTTATAAAAAATCCAAGTAAAAAAAGAATAAATAAGAAAAAAGGGGTGCTTTTTAAGTAATCTGTTGATACCATGCACTCCATGCTTTTGTACGTCGCATTTTTTTTCTTATATATATTTTAGTTCTTTTTTTATAATAGCGTGTTTTTAGGTTTTTTAACTATTATTTATTTTTCTTTTTTTCATATTATTGCTATCGGTCCTTGATGCGCATGCAAAGTTTCAAATTAATCAGATATCTGGAAATTAGTGAAAATTATCCTTATGGATTCCGATACATGCATACATATGTACATACATCCCATGCTAATAGAAGTGTGTTAATGAAAAACCAATCAATTTTATACGCAATTAATGTAAACTTGACCAAAAAATAACAAAATAGTTAAAAAAACAAATAAATAATTTGTACATTGTTTAAAAACATGCGTAGACAGAAAAACTTTTTGTATTATTCTAAATTCCCGTGTAACGAAAACATTCGAAATCCACTTGTATCCAATCCACATTAAATAGATAATCGTACATTTAACGTAAATTCCGACAATTTGAAACCATGGTTGCCTGCACAAACGATTTCCAACTCTTTGTAAAAGTGATACAAATAAAATCAATTCACTAATTGGTAAAATACCAACGAATACAATTCAAAGTATTTGCATTGGTCCTTGTAACACGAGTAAAATTGACTCTAACCGAATGTCAAACTTTGACTCATTTATTTCACGAATTCATTATTTCATCACATCACATTTCATTTATTTTCGATTCCAAATACCAGATCACAAAGCCAGTCACTGCAAAATGCAACATATTTTCTGAACATTAATACCTGGAAGAACGCTAAGTGTGTGTGACTTAACTATTTTAACATTTACACGCAACACATTTGCACTATTGTCATTTATATTCAGCACGATGCTCAACTTCCGTATAATAAGTTGTATCGAAATCACTAGTGGAAGCAATAGTTTCTTTCATTAAAATGGTAAATATTATTCATTATGAGACATGGTTTTCGATTATAACAACATAACCTAGGAAAGGTGCCTCGTAAATATACAAAGTCTTCCATTCGTTTTATAGAAATAATACTTTTTATTTGTCATTACTAGTCACGGATCTATTCATATATTTGGAATAGACCTAAAATTTTATTCACCATTCACTCCTATGTGTATTTTTATTCGTCTTTCGGAAGGTTTCAAACTCCAAGATTTTTTTGCGAATGGCATCTATAAATATTTAACGAAATTGGTCATTTAACCATCTCTGAAGCCCGGAACCGCACATTGTTAACATTTGTGGACGCCCATCCAACTCCTAACCACGTCCAACGACGCTTAACTTTTTCGATAGTCTTCTTCATAACCTACGAGGCTATATACGTTTCAAAGATAGGAGAACTACAATTCGACCGCGGAGGAACCACCGCCGCCCTTCTAATCCGCCGTAAAGCATTACTTGTATTTCGGTTGGAGAGGTGCGATTTCAGGAGGAGTAGCAAGGCATCTACGTTCGAGCGGTCGATTTCGGTCGTGTATGTGGTTATGCGTGGATGTCTATGGGCTGCGACTACTTAACATCAAGTAGTTTGCATGCTCATTTGCTACTCTTCTCTTATAAAAAAGCATATTATCCAATAAATATACTGAAAATTTAATATTTCATTATCAAAAAATCGTAAGAGCAAGTCGTCAGTGTGTAATCACCGTTACCCGCCTGCGACTTCAATAAATGCGGTCAAGCTTAAACGCGGTATGCTGGAAAAACAACACGCCCTATAAAGAAAACGATCCTTAGCTTTATGAACGGGGCTTCGTTACCATTGATTGCATTTCTATTTATAGATAGCTCCATCGAATTGTACGAGTTATCATCGAGCCGTCTGAAAGGCTCTTTATCTGTCCGACATTAGGACGGTTTGAGGTTCGTATTGAGACGTTTCGCTTGAGTGGCTTCCTCAGACGGGCTCCTTAATTTTTGGACGTATTACATAATAATATCAATCAAATTTTAGAGGCACAAAATTTATTGCTTATTAAGTACTGGCTATAAAACATTTACTTATTATTAAGCTTATAAGGCAACCATAACACTGGAAGAAGGAAATAGTCATGGACAATAAAGATGTAAGTAACTATAATCGCTTACAAACTATCATTGAGATGTTCGAATTGTTCGTAAACCGTAGGGACTTTATTGAAACGCAATAGCTAAAGAGAGCATAATAACAAAATTATACGTAGGTAGATAACGACCGAGATTTCAGTATCTAATAAGGTTTATTTTTAGCATCAGTTCACTAAAAATATGAGATTGATTGACTTTCAGTTCATTCCAATAAAGATATTTAAAAAGTTATATTTTTGTTCGTTCTCGTATTATTATCATATAATGTCGTATAGTATATTGTAATCAGATAATATTATTAGCAACGATATTACTAGCTCACTACTGGGCAATGCCAAAAGAAAGAAATCGGTTCTTAGATATCATCATCATCGGCCTAAAATAGCTCACTGCTTAACATAGGCCTCTCCAATGGCATGCCATTGAGCTCGATCTTCAGCTTCTTAGATAAGTACCAACGATCTTATATATACCTTTAAAAGAAATTATTTAAATGTAGTAGAGCCGTTAGAGCTCGCCCGGGGCGGCATGGCACCACCGCCACCCTCATAACCCACCGTAAAGCAACATGTTCTTCATGTATTATGTTTCGGTTGGGGAGGTGTGATTGCCGAATACACATTATTGGAGGCGACCATCTTATCAAGAGTAGGATCGCATCCGCGTTCATCCTTAAATAGAACTTCTGTTCTATTTGAGATTGGACGCGGTTGTCCATGGGCTGCAGTGAAAATTCCTGTGTTCAGCGCATTGTAGCGCGGTTAGTAGGTAAACCTAAAAAACTAGTTTCAAGGCTCCGTACAATAGGACCTCACCAATCTTCTACCACACCCATTTGAAGTTTTACAATGAGCTGTCGCGTCCAATCATTGTTCTAATCTTGTAATTATACAGTTCATATCGAAAATTGATTTAATAATCAAACCTTCAGTCCGCAACTGGAGCCCGACACTCAACATCGACGTCATAATATTAATCACTACTTATGATAATGTACTACCAATTATATATGACTAATAATGATAGTATTAATGAGTAATAATGACAATAATTAACGCTAACCACAATGTAACCATTATTCTGATATATCTGTTTGCAACAAATTCCGGTCATTTTGAATTTGAAACCTTTAATTCTGTTCTGATGACTTGGATTTTGAGCATTGCCGTCTAATATTTTAATATGATTGTTTTATTTGAGAAGACTAACCAACGAGCATGCAAACCACCTGATCGTATGTAGTCGCAGCCCATAGACATCCACTTACAACCACAAACACGACCTAAATCCTATCTAAGCTTGAACGTAGAGGCATTGCTACTCCAGAGGACTGAGACGGTCGCCTCGCTTCAAAGTGTAGCCGGCAACTAACGAATTATGAGGGCGGCGGTGATACCTACCCGGTCGAACTATAGTTCTGCCACCTCCAAAGGACATAAAAATGACATGACAAATGACAATCAAAAGGAAAATGGGATTCTGGCATTCGCTCTCAAGTGCTGGACCCTAGCGTCGTTTACATTAATCTTGAAGCAGACGCCCTTCTACACAAGAATGACTCGGTGTCTTCTCGTGTTCTTTCTTAAAATTCAGATGAAAATCTTACCTACACAAAGCTGTGTCGTAGCGCACGTAAAAATAATCCATTTGCTTACTTTGACTGAATATATTTCCATACAATATTTATATCTTAGTTTCATGTTGTATAAAATAACATCTAGAAAGAACTCGAGCTATATAACACAAACATTTTTACTTAGCATAACAATGTGACAGTTAGAAAAATAATTTAGTAAACACGTGTATTCATTCAAATATTAAATAAAACTATTTTTAAAACTTATAACTAATGTTAAGTTAGTTATTAAAATATAATTTTATATACGTATGTAAACATGATGTATACATAATTATTAGAAAAAGCGAAATTAAATTCACTTCAACAAGATTATCATAGTTAACATTTTTAAAAACTGACTTGGTACATAATTTAAAATGTCACAATACTAAATAACTCTGGTTATCATCTCTTGTAGACACCGACATTAAGGAAATTTCCCTTAACCATCAGGATCAAGTGCCTGTGAGACTTTATTTACTTTTCATGCAACTCTTCTAAACGAAGTTTCTAACAGTTGCACATAACAAGTAATATCAAAAGAAACTCACACAAGTACGTAAGTATAACTGAAGGTAGAACTGCAGTTCTGTAGGGAAGATACCACCGGCGTACTCATAATCCTCAGTTAAACAGTTCTTGTGTTTCGGTTGGAGAGACGTAGTCGCTAGTTGCCGAACTGAGGCGACCATGTCAGACCTCAGGAGTAGCAACGCATATGCACGACGTAGATAAATATTGCATAAAGCGTTTGAAATCAAAACCTACGTGCTCGTTTGCTAGTTTTCCAATACAAAAATGTACAAGACCAGATCATTAGTACACACTTAAAACAGTTCAATATACAACGAGTATTTAATTAGTTGGATCATGTCAAATATTAACAAACCACAATACTAATTCCTATTATGCTTTGCGCTCTCAACAAATTACTAAATTCAACTTGCACATTTCAGTTCACGCTGGACAAGCGAGCCATTTTGTAGCCAAAACCACAGAAGGATTTTGAAGGACAAATGCTTCTCGCCTTCGCGTAAATGTTTTTATTGGGTTGTATATTTGTTTGCAAAATTTCATTATTGCAAAAATACAATGGGGCTCTTAATACTAACCATAAAAAATTTAAGTACTCTGATACTGACTGATTCAATCCAATTAAAATATGTTATTTTTACGAATATGGGTAACATAATATTTTAACATTTTTTTTTTGTGGTGAGTTAATTTATTCATGCAATTTACTATATTTACTATATTTATATAACTGATATTTGACAAAAAAGGTTTTAAAGAAAATAATAATTTATAGCTGAAGTATATTCTTATTTACTTTAGTTTTTATTTTAGATATTCTCTTTTTGCAACAAATTAATTCATCGTTTTCGCCAAAATTTTCAAATAATTTTAAAAAGTTATAATTAACATTCGACGTAATTGTCACTGGATAATACCTACATTGAATGCGGTGCTGAAATATATCATGAAAGCTTACCTAAAATACATCTTAACGGCTTATTAAGAAAACACAATAAATGTGTCCGTAGAATTTAACTTAACAAGGAATGCATCTTATAGATGTTTACTGAATTTTATGACTTATAGATGTACCTACGCACCTAAGCCTATAAACTAAAGTATGCCGATACCCTATTTTGAACTTTAGTTGAAATAAATAAAAAGATATATGTATATATTTAAAATATTGTCACGTTAAATTTAATTTTAGTTCATATACGATGTTATGTAATATTAGTTGTATTACATTAGCTTTCATAAAGTTAAGTAGACGAATGGGTTAACTACATCGTGACAAACAAGTATTTATGAGCGAAATTTCTAATTTCTATGTGACACGGTGATGTCAAATCATATCTGAATACTGAAACGCACATTTAATTACGTATTTGTCAAGCGTGCAATTAGTTATACATTATTCAACTACGTTTATACATTTTTTGGTCATTGACCTGCCTGGACAAATATTTTGGTCATTGACCTGCCTGGACAAATATTTTGGTCATTGACCTGCCTGGACACTATGTAATTATACCGAACTGCCAAATATTTTGCTACCTTACAGTGTGTCTTAAGAACACGTTTTGTCCGTGAAAGTAATTAATATGTAGCATTTTAAGATGATAGAGCGAATTATTTTTTTCTGACGACTGACTACTTCTGACTGACTCACGTAATGAGGCGTCCACCTGACCCCTGAAGAATCCTAATGCATGTATCAACTGTAGACGATACTCTTATTCTATTTAAGGTTGGCTTTAGTTGTCCACGAACTTCATCGATATAAGGTAGATTGCCTACACGCATGCTTTTAACATAAAAATATACAATATCAAAATTGTGTAGTGCCAGTCGGAAAATGTGAAGTCAATACGATAATAATAATTACAAATCTAAAATGAAATACTTAAAAAATAATTATTATGAAAGAATGCGCCCAGCGCTCTTAGGACATGCCGCACGAGTACGAACTCCCTTTAGATTATTCAGGGTAAGCCTCAAATTTGACTCCGGGTTACAAGAATGGAAGGCCGTTTCGTAACACTGCACTACTTTATAGTCTAAAATAGTAGAAAACAATTGAAAAGTAATTGTTGAGAGCGTTTCGAATGTTATGTGGTCACTGCAGCCCATGGACAACCACGTCCAATCTCAAATAAACAGAAGTTCTATTTCAGGATAGACGCGGATGCGTTCCTACTCTTGAGGACTAAGATGGTCGCCTCCAATGATGTGTATCCGTTAATATACTTTCAGTTCTAATATTCTTCACATGAATTCTGCTAACGCTTGGTTTTTTATCAACTAAAAAGTTATGAACATCAAATTTCATTATTAACATCTGTACTCAACAGTCACAATAGGTGTACTCATAAGTTGTGCAAACACGTGCAAAACTCCGACACCTGTTCAAACAACTTCTTCATAGTTTCCAACAAGTGAATGCGATCCAATGCACGAAGAAGCACGCGTTTCCTCGATATTTGTACACGTGTATAAACTTTACATGTTCTATTTATATAATTTTACAACCTTCAGAACTATTTTTTTTATTATGAAAGAGTAAGAAACGGGCATGCAGTCCACGTGATGTTAAATGGTCACTGCAGCCCATGGACAACCACGTCCAATCTCAAATAGAACAGAAGTTCTATTTAAGGTGGACGCAGATGCGTTCCTACTCTTGAGGACTAAGATGGTCGCCTCCAATAATGTGTATCCGGCGACCACACCTCCC
>DWON01000413.1:0-34119 GCA_018251015.1 Phocides pigmalion okeechobee | reverse complement strand
TAAAGCAACATGTTCTTCATGTATTGTGTTTCGGTTGGGGAGGTGTGGTTGCTGGATACACATTATTGGAGGCAACCATCTTAGTCATCAAGAGTACGAACGCATCCGCGTCCATCTTTAACTAGAACTTGTGTTCTATTTGAGATTGGACGTGGTTGTCCATAGGCTGCAGTGACCACTTAACATCAGGTGGCCTGCATTCCCGTTTCTTACTCTTTCATAATAAAAGAATCTAGAAATGTCGAAGAAAAATTTGTTACATTCTAGAAATGGTAATGATAATTTCGTTATCAACGTCGTTACCAAGGTTAAAAGTTTCAAACAGGAAATATGTATTTTAAGATGTTTATAATAAAAATAAAAAATAGACGTTATTTATATCACAAATAGATTTGTTTTAATTCGTTTTTCATGATTTAGTATTCTAATTGTGGTTGATAAACGGTGACGTATTATCAAATTCTCTAAAAACATTAGGTATTACGAGTATATACCTTTCTTCTCATATAAAGGAATAAATAATCATACATTTTGTAAATCACTGTGCAAACTTCTGAGAGGTTCTGAATATAATAACTGTACTGTAAGATAATGCCCCTTGTCAGTATTATTTTTAGGTCCATTCGTTACATTCCAGAAATATAAAATTTACATTATTTTGATACCTTCCCGGTATTGCAACATATATTTATACCGTACCGTAAAATATACATGTTCATAATATTACAGTAAGCGAACTGTTACTTTTAATTACATTTATTCTGTTCTATAAATGTTAATGTTAAATGTTTATCAATTACTGCAGTACTTCTATTATGGTTTGCGTTTTTTCGTGCGTTATTTGCAAAGTTTCAGTACATTGATTAAGAAAACTAGTTGAATTTTTCGCTCTTAGATAACTAATTAAAAATACTGGCTTATTACGGACTGCATACTCATATACGCAAGATTAAATTATACATTAAATAACATGAAAATATATAATTAAAATGCATTATTTAAAAGAAGAATTTAAAACATAAATTTATATTACATTAATTAATTGGCGTATTATTAACGACTCCATGCATAAAAGTTAATTGCAGTGAAACGAAAATGCAAAATATATTAATAATAAATGCCTGCTTCATTCATAAAGTACAATCATTCTTCTGTAATTGAAAGTGATAAATCTATTTGTATTTTAATTTTCGATTGTCGATTTTGCAAGAAATTGAAAATATCCATGGATATGACAAATTTCGATATAATCAAGTCAGTCACGGTATTCATTATTGATTTTAATAGTATCCACGCATTAAATCCGTGGAGTACAGTGACTACTAACCATACCAAATGTTTTAGGATTATTCATGCACATTGCCTGTTCCTTTATTACCGTATAAAATATAACGAATTTAATAATAAAGCAGCAGACTTCCATCGCCATTCTACTACGTCATCAGATCCTATTGAAGTTCTATTCATCAAGTGACACAATGAATCTTTGTAACTACGGTTAAGTATATGTCGGTTGTAAATTCTGAATGTTATCAGGTTAGTTATAATATTGCAGTGTTATCAGATTTTCTTAGCGTATCAAAATTCAAATCAATTAGCCAAGAGAAAATACTATAAGTATTAATTGTATAAAAAATCTCCACATAATTTTAGTAAAGAGCTGTTAATTTACAAACGACTGATATTTTCTTTCATTGTGGCAGAATCACGTCGACTGGGGAGGCAACACGAATAATTCCATACCTCTGACTCCGGAATCGGCGCTGCAACTGCCTCTATCGCCTATTAGTCCAGAGGGTCCACCCAACATCATGGGAGGGCCGATGCCAAGAGATGCCACACTCTCACCTTCTGATAAACAGCCAGCAGCTTGAAGTTGTCTTCGAGCCTGAACAGAAATGACAAATTATTTTACGTCCAGTAAATGTAATGTGTTATTTTTGTAGCATTGTAATCATAAACTATTGTGCAGTCTATCGGTTGACCTTTCCAGTCGGTGACCTATTAACTTTTGTGACCAACTTAAGATGTTAAAACTCTGTTTTTCGAAGTGAAATTCTATTTTGTTTACACACTTAACTGCCGTAGTACTTTTTAGTGAAATCAAGCGAAATCAAATCAAGCATCAAACAAGACAAATCCGTGTCAAAACTAACGTAAATTTGAGTACGGATGTGTTGTTACCATTTGGAACTAAACTGGAGTGTCATTGCTATAAGGCAAAAATTGCGATGATTGACGATGTCGAACCAAGAGGGTCTCCCATATTTCCAAGTTTTTCTTCATAACCATCAACTACCTATTACACATGATCATATGAGGATATTTTCATATATACAAATTGCAAATGAACGACGGCTCTTCTAATGTTTCAAATGTCTATAGAGTTGGTCAACTTGTCCCATTACTCTAACCTTAGGTGGGTTTAAATAAATTGCAATTAGAACGATTTTTCATCTATACATTACTATGTGAGTTTTATATAGTAGATATTGAACCTAAGAAGAGTTGTACCTAAAGTACCAATTTCGAATATACAAGGAGTAACTCGTATAGTGTAATAGATTCGTTCATCACATTTTCCTACTTTGATAAAGCGGGAGAAATCAGATTACGACTGCCTTCTGTTAACTTCCAATGCTAAGCTAAAACTAAAGCTAAGCAACGTTCATTGATCCTGAGTTCACGTACATGATAATTCTTAACTTTGAAATTATAATGTTTTTATCCCAAGACCCAAAACAATTATAATCACACGTATCGTATATAATTACTGAAACAAACACGACGAAATGCGTTCACAAAGGATATCGGGTTCTATACCCATTAACAATCAATAGCTATATTAGTGAGCTACTCGCAATTATCATCGCTTCGGTCCGTCCTCCAATTTCGATTGAAGTTTAATTATAACGGATTGGGTTATCCAGTGAGGGTCATCGTCGACCGTCATAACCACATTATAATTGACGTAATGTCATGCAATTAATCAGCGATTTGAAATTTTAATTCCATATGTTAATAGTACATCTAAAATACGAGACTACATACCACATTATAAATGTTTTCCCAAGCGTCATTCTATCGAAGAAAAATATTAACAATTTGTAATTTTCCCCATAGGTCATACAAAAATTGGACTTTGACGTAGAAAATAACATATAAATATCTAAGTATTGCTCTTCTTTAAATAAAACTATAACGGGCGCTCATAATAATGTAAAACAGTTCTAAAATACGTTTTAGAAGAGTTTTCATCTATGTAAATGTGAGAGAAACTTAATACCTAATGCGTGGACAATACTAATCTATTTTACGATAATAGTAGCTATTTATCCAGTGACACGTTATTACCGTCACGTCGGTTAATACACGAATTACGCATAAAACATCGTATATAATCGTATTAGCGCTTAGTAAAATATTGCGAGATAGTGTATGTTATGACTTTTTTTTCAAAATAAGGTTTAACATGATTTGAATAATATTGTTTATAACAGCTAATTAAGTCTAAACATTTTAATTAATTCTGCGATGATATTAGTTTGAAATCATGACTCATAGTGATTGTGTCTATTCCCCTTTTCTATTTTTGATACGGTATTACTTTTTTAATAATTACTAGGGAATCCAATTATTATTTAATCCAAATGCATTAGATACAAATCACATTGAAACGATAAACGATGTAATGGAAACTGTTACATGAACTTAATTGGATCATAAAGAACAGAAAGTACAATATAAAATGTTCTATTAATAACTAAGCGAAATATAAACATTCCATGAAAACAGCTAAATAGGAGTCGCTAAAACAAAGGTCGGATGTCAAATTTAATATAAAATTCAACGGGTAACTTTTAGTTTGAGGAATGTAGGTGTATTAAAATATTTTGAAGTGGTAAAAGTAAAACAGAGGGCTATTTCTGTCTTATTATAACAGTCATGGCACTGCTCTATTGTGGATAAAGTTTGAGGTGTGACTTGTAAGTTGTTTATATATATTTGGATAAAATGAGACCAAATCTTATTATATTTGTTAATTTCGTGCCTTTAAAAGTGGGAGATCTGTAGTTCGGAAGTACCATCGCCGCCCTCATAATCCGCCTTTGGCATTACTTGTGTTTCGGTTGGAGAGGTGCGGTTGCCGTCTACACTTTAAAGCGAGGCGATCATTTTAGTCCTCAGGAGTAGCAACGTATCTACGTTCAAGCTGAGATAGGATTTCGGTCGTTTGTGTTTGTACGTGGATGTCTATGGGCTGTGACTACTTAACATCAGGTGGTTTGCATGTTCGTTTGCTACTCTTTTAAATGATGAAAAAAAAAATCGATGACTCCCTCATCATAGATAAAACCAGGTTTAAAGGAAAGCTAGGTTTTTTCTTACACTAAATTCTTCGATTCGTTACGAAAACATGTAAGATTTATTTTTAGATTATTCTACTCCTTATTCTTCTTGCTTGTTTGCTTCTGTCATTTTGTTTAAAAATCTTGCGATTTGGTGGAAGAGTGTGATTAAATATGTAACTATCACTTTAATCCTCTGGAGCAGCATACTCTACGCATCTGTAATCGATTTCAAGCAGGACTCCTATTATACCGGTTTCAATTACCGATATCTATGTAATTTTAGGATCAAACAACGATGTTCATTAAACTTAAGTAAGAACGTAATATTTAAACAGTAACTTGATCGCTATACCTATTGATAGATCTAAAGATAACTTAAAATCTTGACTTGACATGATTAAATATAATAATGACTCGATATACAATTAGATCTAGTTGTTGAAAGACAAATTTTGTAGGATACACAATATAAAATACATACATACTATATGTACGTAATAATATACAAAAATTTTGTTTCCAGATTATTATATCCCAGCGTACAATTTGCACGAGCTAATGAGTACCATATAGAACATTAGTCTGAACACGTCCCAATTTTATCGTGGCACTATGTTGTCACAACCGCATTGTCCTAGGATAAAGTGTCTATATTTTAAGCAACGCTAACATATTTATGTGTTTTGTACAACGATGCAGAAGCAAAAACAAACTCCATTACGTACTGCAGCACATTGTGGAAACAGTTGTGCTTAATTTTCCTCGCAATTTACATTCGAAGGAGCAATTTGAAATGGTAATTAACACCGCATGTCGGTGATGGATGGGCACCGGTGGCGTATCAAGCGCGCCTATTCATCATAATTGCTTCTGTCGATACAGGTTTATTTATTATCATCCCGTTTCATCATTCAGACCGATCCGCCATTGTTATATTCCAATTCGGTAAACAAACAGATTTGCGTCTATTTATCGGCTTGAATTAACTTCAATCGAGAATTCTCTTCAATATTTTTAAGCAACTTCAAAAAAGGACGACTTTCTCAATTCATTCGCTTCTTTATGTTTGTTACCGCATAACTTTGTAATTTCGGAGTCGATTTGGATTTTTTAAATATACAAGTTCTATAAAAATACCATACGTAAAGATAAAAAAATAGGGAACGATGTGTTTGATACAATTTAAAATTTAAATTGAGTAATGTATCTATGAGGAATATATTGATACAAATGAAAATACAAAACGAAAGCATTAGCATTAAGTACGGTAGAATAGGACGCAATTTCTTTGAAGTCGGTTTTTAGTTAATAATAGAGGTTAGGTATGGTTTAGTTAATACATAGTAGTTGTAGAACTATATTTCAATCGGGGAGTAACACTACTACAGACGAATGTCCTATTAAAGGTTGTATGTGGAGGTTCATACGCCGAGGAGGCAATTTAACATCAGTTGGTAGACAAGCTCGGTTGCTATTCTATTTTACATAAAAAAGGTAAAATTATTATAACCTCGCTTCATCATTCTGACCGACCGCCATTGTTGCGTTCCGATTCGACGAAACAAACAGATTTGCGTCTATCGGCTCAGATTAACTTCAATCGAGATGCTCTCCAACATTTTCTAAGCCAAGGAGCCGTGCATAACGATCGCGCAGTATTTCGCTTCAACTCGAAATCTTTTACAAGACGAATCTGCGCTATTTATATTACTTACACATCGACCGCTCTACTTCCTTAATGTAATAACTTCGTTATTAGGCTTCCGTCGCGAAATGATTAATAAGATCTTATTAACAGCTTATTATAATGTGAAAGTAGCAAAAATGCATTCAAGACAGGCAGGATGTTAAGTAGCCTCTGCAGCCCATTGACTTTCACCTACAATCTCAAATATAGCTGAACGTTACTACTCCTGAGGAGTAAGATGTTCACCTCGTTTGTAATCGGCAATCACACCTCTCTAACGTAAACACGAATTGCTTCAGGGCGAATTGTGAGGGCTCTCTGCTTGTATGTATGTAACAGATCCCTATTTTAAAGACACAGTACGGAAATTATGCGGTAAAGTGTAACACTTGAAAGTAAATATAAATATCATTAAAACTTTATTAGGGTTCTGTCAGTGAGATTACTACTCAGCCCGAGTTGTCCGCACGCTATTCTTACATTTATAGGACTGTATCTTTTGAACTCTAATAGGTAGCCATTTAAAATTATTACAGAAGATGTTTTTATAGCGAATATATAAGTGTCACGAGGCACAGTTTAATAAATAACTTACACTTTGTGCACATCTGTCCTGTTACGCATTGTTTGCCTAAACATCTCGATGTAAGCTTAAAATTTGTAATTTTAGGTACTACACTGTAGTGGTTATGGGTTTACTGATCTTTGTAAACTTTGTTGTTTTTTGAACTTCTTTATACTTTTTAGTTTCCTTTACTTATTCGTAATCGTATTTGGATTTGATCCATATACATACTGTGTACTGCACGTTCGTATGCAATTTCTATGTACATTTTTTAAATATAAAATCATTTCGTAAACATCAAATCATTACGTCCATTTAGGCCCCTTTCAAAATGAGAAAGATTAGTCCACCACATTGACCACGTATAGCAAGCTTCATATCTTTGAGAGCTTTATGAAGACCTCTCAGTCATAAAGATTTCCTCACGACATTTTTCTTAATCGTTAAAATACGCGATAATAAATTTTCAGAAGTTCTATTTAAGGATGGACGCGGATGCGTTCCTTGCGGACTAAGATGGTCGCCTCCAATAATGTGTATCCGGCAACCACACCTCCTCAATCGAAACACAATACATGAGGAATATGTTGCTTTACGGCGGGTTATGAGGGTAGCGGTGGTGCCGCTCCGGGCGAGATTTAACGGCTCTTCCACCTTTATACGATTCGATCCCCAACGTTCATGTTAAGGGATAGCTTAATCAATATCACTTTGCTTTAAATTAATTTATCACTATCCTATCCTGCTACATTCCGGCATATTCGTTTATTTTAAATATGTTGCGTAAAAATCTTTAACGTAAACTTCAATTAACTAAATATAGAGAGATAAGAGAGATAAATATAGACGATATGATATTGTACGCATAGCATCTCACGGCGGAGCTCAGTATAATCTCTCTGTACAGACAGGGTTCACAAAGCATTAATGCTGTTGTATTAAGTGTTGCTGTTGTATGAGAGTAATCCGTTTGTGATCAAAGAGTTTAGGTTCAGAGCATACGTATTGTATCAAAGTCTTATATTCACACGAGATAGGAATACTTAATATGTCAGTTAACGTTTTCGTTTATGCATACTGACAACTTTATTTAGCTTTAGGTACTAGGTTTTAGTTGACTAAGTTATCGAAAAAAGCATTTGTTTTACCTTTTCATGTGTATCATGTCGTGATTGCTAACATGAGCAGGAAGATTGTGACAGACGGTAGAACGATCATATAATGCGATGTGAAACCACTCTTGTATTTCGATTGAAATAATCCATTTTACCATTTTAGTCAACAGGACCAGCAGTGCACCTATGTACTTCAGATCTCAGATAGGATTTATATGAAGTTGTAAATCTATAGGCTGCAATGACTACTTACTAACACGTGGACTGTTATAGCATTTGCTATTTTTCTTACACTGTAAATACTCGTTTTGTGAACGTTTCTTTACGTTTCATTTAGCACACAAGTACACTCTCATATTGTATTAGGTCAGAAATTACCTCAAACAGCTGTTCGCGAGCATGTCTTAGCTGCGTGTCGCGAGCGCTGAGCGCGGCGGCAAGTTGCAGCGAGCGCTCCGCTTCGTCCCGCGCGTGGCGTAACAACGCTGCTCGTTCGCGCTCGCGTTCGGCTCGCTCTGCGCCCAGCGCTGATGATGCTCCGCCGCGGGATCGCATCTGTTTCAAACAGTGAAATGTTATTCTATCCATCTTCATGTAAACATCGAATGCCGTTCTTTAGTGCTGTAAAAACCGAAAAACTGATTTGTTTTTTTTTGTTTTGTTTAATTTTAATACTGGTATAATTTAAGACAAAAGAATATTGATAAAAATCTAAAGGAGCAGCCGATATCGAAATAGCAAATTATATGAACTTCGGATTTCTTTTACTGCCAGAAAACCATGAAAGACTGCTTCCAAAATGTATTATGTTGATGTTAAATGTGTGGTGCGTTTAAAATCTATATACATTATAAATATAATCAAAATTAAAAGGATATTAAGAACATCATTAGTTTTCGACGGATAAAAATCTCCTTAAATAGAAAAAACGGATTTTTTCCAGTTATTCATTAACATATAATAAACGAGCTGATAAAAAATAGCGTAAAGGGAAAACGGTAGAAACCTTTGTAGGTTTTGATAATGAATTGTTGCCAATTTAGTGTATTTGAAACCAAACGCTTCGTAACTGACCTAATTAGGCAGAGGATTAAACTGCTAAAAGGGGGAATAAAGCGTGCCCTTGAACTTCTTGGCGAGAGAAAAACAACAGTTGTTCTGCCTAAAGGTCGTGCCCAAGCGCTCTGCCAAATAGCTCCACGAATATTATTAGGTATCTCGAATGATATGGAAGTTATTTATTGTTATTAGCGTCTGGGCTCCTTTTCCTACTGCCGATGACGTGCGATTATTGCTTCATATATTACATACTTCATGGTATTGTTGCATAAGCTAAATAATAAAAGTGAAAGCAATAAAATACCTACTTTTAAAAAAATATTTCTAAAAAGTATAATGGTATCAAACATATATGAATATCACAATTAAGATTAATGTATGGAACAATAGGTTAAATTATACATATTACGTTAGTGAGGAATTAATTTTAGAAGGAAAAAAGAAAGGAGAAGAAAGGAATTTTGGAAGTTTCATCCCTAAGGGTGCAAAATTGGGACAAATAATTACTTACATATATTATTGACCTGTAAAAATTGTATGCCCATTTTGTGGCAGGAATATAGAGGTATTTTATATGTACATAAGAACTATTGTAACCTATTCTCCACAATAAAGAAGATTTTGATTTGATTTGATATGATTTGTTTTTTTTACGAAAATATTGTAATATCGACTTCTGTGTGAGCAAAGTCGCGGATAAAAGCTTGTAAAGTAGGAAGTTAAATTCATAAAAAAAATTGTAAGTACAAAAAAGCGACGTTGCTGGGGACAAAAGGCTGGTTCATATCTCATGCAGTGAATTGCAATCACTATTCAGCGTGAATACGTGACGCATTCGTGGCGCCATGCCGCATGGACACAAACTCGTTCCAGATTATTTAAGTATTTTTTTATTATAATTACTTTTAAAGAATTCCCCGCTAGATTAGTAACAAACATTAATAAATAAATACAAAAAATATATTTCTTTACTATGAATACCTGTTCGTAATTTCTTATGAAGTCTCTTAGTTCCTTCTCTTTATCTTCGAGAGTCGCGTACAGTTGTTTCATTTGATTCAGCAAATCAAATTTCTCTGCCTTCAGCCTTTTCTTATCGGCCTTGAGGGCTGAAACAAAAACCATATTACATAACACTGTTAAATTTCCATTACGTGGATATCTGAGTTATTTTTGTAGAAACCATATCACGTTACAAAAGCCACTAAATATAGACCGATCTTAATGAGAGCGTTTTCCTAAATAATCAAAATTATTAATATCTTAAAGTAGATGGCGCCACTAGTGCCTAACTAAATAGATGTCAGTTACTTTATTATTATAATAGAAAAAATGAAAATGAACAAGTTTCGTTGTACTTGTATTAATTTAACGATATTACTAACTAAATATTTATTTTAAGACAATAGTCGTATCTCTGACAAATATTAAAATCTTAAAGATTTAGGTATTCTAGGCATTTTGTAGTGAATCTAAATGTTTTATATGTACTTTGTACACTATGTTGTTAGAAAAACAAATATTACTATTTTTTAGACCGAAGGAAACATATGGTATGGTATTGTATGACCAAGATTCCGACCCCAAGTGATTGAAACTCTTTGAAGAGCGGGTTTGATTTCGTTACGTCCTTTGTGTATCCGATTTCTATGCAGATCCTCACAACTTGGACAAATGTACTTTGGAAACCCGGAAACGAAAATAAAAGGAATCCATAAAATTTTGATACAATGCATTCTCTACCCACTCACGATATATTTTGAAACGTTTGTAAATTTCCATACTTTTATTTGTTATCACTCAAACCCATTATTATTTTATTCTTTTAAAAGGCTTTGAATATGCTTATGAGAATTGAACATCACACGCACGTTTATTTGAATGAATAAAGAATAGGTATTATATTTGCGTAACCCTTATTGGTTTTACCCTCTTTACATATATGTTACAATGAAAACGAATGACTACGACATCATTTTATTGCGTTTAATATAATTCAGCCGAGAAAGAAATAGGTTGGACACTTTTACCAGTAAATTTATGTCTTTGCAATTACCATTGACAAATAATCAATAATTGTATTAGCTTATATATTTGGGAACTTGAATACTAATGAAAACATCATCTTGCGAACTACTTCATTAATTAAGTAACGGACGGAACAAATGAAAATATAGAGAATCGATAACAAAGGAAATATATATTTTTATCTTTTTTTATAAACATGTTTTTATATAAAATAGACAAGTAAACAAGAAGAATGGTGAGAGTGGCTGACGATGACACAACGGAACGTCATGTCATTTTGCGTCATGTAATTCAAATAGATGTTCCTTCCGACGCGCACTAATATATGCTTCACTTCAAAAATAGATGCCAGTCCTTAAGTAAAAAACGTCGTAATAGATATATTCCAATTCTTAGTTACAATTCTATTTAGAGACTAGCTGATATTCCTAAAAGATAATGTAATATTTAAAGAAGAGTGACGAATGTAAATAAGTCACACGCAGCATTACGTTATACTAAACTAGAGCACAATATATGTATTATTGCGACGCTGGTTCGGCTAAAATTGTCACAAGAGAACGTTATTGCGACACAATACAAGCAATCATGTCCCGCAATAGGTGGTGTGTCGTGCCTCGTTTGTAACACTCTAATCCTTTGTAGCCAGCTAGATAATACTCAAGATCTTAATTGTGCTAACAGCGTAAACTTTGCAGAAATATATTTCCGAATTCCTACACAGTAAACAGAAATTTGCATTTAAATACAAGTTGAAGTAGAACTCCTTTGCGGTGAAACTTCATAGACAAACGCCAAGAAAGTCTGCAAGCAACTGTATATTGTCGTTTTGTCGTTGTAAATGAATTAAAGAAGATATTTACTTCTTTTTGATAAAGATTTTTTCCGTATATTTAAACATGATTTGTCTTCAATGTATCTATTTCCGTGCTTGTTTCCTTGTGCACGACACGAAGGACATAATGAATTCCAGTGTACTCAAGGGTGTAGAAATTATAATTAATTCCATGACATGAAGGATACAAGGAATCCTTATTTAGTTAAAAGTGTAGAAAGTTGGATAAGTATCTGTAAACAGACCTTAATTGTTCCCAATTTTCAATTGACTCAATGGGATATAAATATTACCATCATGTTATTTCATTTCTGGCAAATATAAAGGACCTGTTGTTATAGCGATCTGTATTTTATGAGTTATAATAATTTCAATATTGCTTTTGGTGTTTGTGGCATAATTGTTCAAATGATCATTAATGAATATGTAATAATTATTGTAATAAGGTGAGCAATTAATATTTAAACAATATTAATTCATCCTCAACTCTTAATTCCGTGGCAATATGTACGATATACGTAATCGTAGAGGGATTTAATGTAATCCATAATATAAGATAGTTCCTCCTCGCATGCACGTTAATCCTGCTATCGATTAAAGAGGTTTCTCGCGTAAATAAGCGTCTTGTATCGTATAACTATTAAGTACACTAATTATAGTTAATAGTATATCATATATTAATACGCGATGTTGAAATACAAGTATACGCACCATTACCAGTTGCTAATCTGCGAATTTATGTTGATTGGTATCGAGACCCAGTGGTGTGTATGTTGTATTGTGGTTTTGTAATGGAAAGTACTATTAACATTTGGTGATAGTAATCTCACAATGTCCTAACAAATTTATATCGTAATAATGTTATTTATATTAAAATACACGTTAATTTTATTAACACATATAAGAACATTCAATAAATACCAGCGCGAATAAGAGGAAGTAATTTCATTACATTAGCATTGAAGTCATATAAATCTTTTGTCATTTTTATATATTACTATTAAATAAAAAAATATTATTATGTTGAGACAAGTTAGACGAGCTAAGCAGTTTGTACAAGAGCGAACGTACAAAAAATAAACATTTATATTATGTATCTATGTACACAAATAGATATTTTACACTCAGATACAGAATAACTACTTGTGTTCACTGTACAAATATTTGTCTTGGGTGGGTATCGAAACCAGAAACACTGGATTAACAATAAATCTCGAACTGCTAGACTAAGAGACCATTCAAAGTTAACGTAAATTTGCAATGTATTTATCTAAATCGTCCCAAAAATCGGATTCTGTAAAAGTTTCAAGCATTCATTTTTAGCTTCGAATGCCGAAAAAAGACACGAACTTCAGCGTAGTCGCTTAGGTTCAGCTCAACTACTACTACGAATACTATATAGTATTATAAGTACACGTCCATCTGGAAACATCAAACATTCTGTAATCAATACAAACGCTACATATATGACAGTGAGCAGAGTATTATAAACATTATAAGAGAATTTATAAGTCGAAGAAGTTTTAATCCATGAAACATTTACTCTATAAAAGTGTTATCAAACCCATAAAAATTTTGAGGTCTTGAAATAAAGACGTTATAATAAAAATACATTATGAAAAATAGTTTTCATTGTTTTTTATTAGTTTATTAATTATTAGGTAAGTAAAAATTGTAGCAAAACCGAAGCGTGATTTTGTTCGCATTTCCCAGATTTAAATTGAAACGAAATCAGTATATACCCGAAAATACAGAATTTAATTAAAAGAAGTATTATACTGATTAAATTCCAATGGTGTTTGCCTTCAACGTGTAATATAAGGGGTCTCGAATAGGAGTGAAAAAAGCTAATAACTTTTCTCCGTTTCACACCCACATATTTCAGCAAAGATATTTTTAAGTTATATCTTTTTTTCAATAAACGATCATGAAGTCCTCTGATGGTAAGTAGTTACTGCCAATGGACATCAGTTCCACAAAGAACAGAACTTCCATTTCGGTGAAGTTCCAGAACTTAGGTGATTCCTGAGTAAAAAGAACCTTATACATATAAGATGGATTCACTTATTTGCATTGAAACTAAAAATAAACAGCTAAAAGGTTGCTGCTGATTTTACCACTTATAAATTAATAATAATATTTTCTTAATCTACCCTCTTTCTCGAAAAATAATATTACTGTTTCTCTTTTACATATAAAATAGTTATACTAATTACTGTACTAGTATTATTTATTAATATCATATTACTTACGCTGGGTGGCATATAATATAATAGTTTTTAAGATTGTAATCTCTGTAAGTGAATTAAATTATCCTTTCCTGATAAATCAAAAGTAGGCAATAAATAACCTTTAACTTATACGTTTCTAAATCCGTGCCAAATTTCAACGCAACTCGTATATATACTAAAAATAGTACAGTAATATTATAGGCCTATATTGAGTTCGATTTTCGCGGAGGTAATGACTTTAGTGAAAATGTCAGTGGAAGTTACAAAGCGACCCGTGGGCGACGTGACCCGCATACGTATTCCACTCAGCGCCAACCAGGTACCTACTCACAATATTATGAGTATAGTTTATCAAACTGTCTCACTATTTCTCGTATCAGCTTCTCAACAAATTGGACTACTCACCAGATGTTGTAGCATCGGGTTATGATAAATAAGTTCGGTTAAGTTTCTCCCATTTTTTGTGCCTAACACTTTGTATGTGACCTAAATTTTTTACACAGACATTTTCCTATAACTAGTGGTACAGTCTTATTAAACTCGTATAAATTAATTTATACAATTATTTAGATATCTACTGTAGCAATTGTAACAATGATATTATTACGAGACATTTGATTACAGAAGTATTATTAATTAAAGTAGGTGGACTCAGTTTATCTATCATGCTTAAAATCTGGGACGAAGACCTAAGTCACAAAGCGATAGAAAATTAATAATAATAATAACAATAAACGCAATTATAAACAATCCTTTAATGAAAATCAAGCAAAAGTATTCGTGCCGCTGATTTGGGAATCCAACCAGAAATTCTCTGCGTCACTGATCGGTATTGGTTATATTTAAATTGTCTTCTTAAATTAAGACTTACAATTGACGGCTTCCCTCGCAAGAAGCAGCTCTTTCTCCAACTGCTGAGGGTCTAGAGGTGGTGCGTCCTGGACATCGTTTTGAGCACGTTCCACCAACGCATTGCCAGCCTCCCCGCGCTCTGCTGCGGTTACCAACAGCCTCCGTACTCGAGTTAACTCTGCCTGTAATAAAATTCTGGTTTGTACTTTGACTATTAATAAAAGGTTCTGTTAATAAAAAAGTTATTGGTAATAATATGTTTGCCTGTTATAAATTCATTCGTTTTATTAAATGGAAATTGGCAAACAAGCATTCAGCCCACTTGGTGATAAGTAGTCACTGCCGTCCATGGACATGTATAGTCAGCTAGTGTGGTTTTATCAATATTTGTAGGCGATTATAATCATTTTTAGCAATCTACTCGTACAATGGAGCTGCGTGGTGTTATATTCTTTAGGCCTCCCTCGATTGAGAGCCAACTTTTAAAACAACTGTTACACTAATATTACTGGTAGAGTATAAATAGGTAGGTAATCTATGTCACCTACGAATATACCAACTTCTTAAATTATATATCCCTATTGGGCTGTATTCATTAAGTTAGCCCTAACAACAGTGTTGAATGTAAGCATACTTGTAAGCCATAGGACCTTTTACCATATTTAAGAAAGTACATTTACACACACGCCCATTTCCAGCGTAAAGTAATTCTTACGTGTCGATCGAAACGTGTAGATGACCGGCCATTTACATATTATGGAGCGATCGTCTTAGTAATCACGTGTGGCGAGCATCTATGATCGACTTCAGGCAGAACTCCTATCTCAGCAGCTACTCCTTACCATACATGTTTGGATTGATGTCATGTTCATTTATTGTTTTAATTTAACATGAAAAAAAGACTGTGTAACTTAATCAAAGTGCAATTTCACCTCTAACCTCTGAAAATAGTGTTTGTAATAATATAAGCCCAGTTGCGGTGAAGTAAGTCTTAGAACTACGTGAGTGGAGTTCATACTATGTAGTTACACGCGCAAAGTAAACAGTTTGTCATAGGGGTAAAGGCGAGTAAAAATAGCCCGTAAATTGAAGTGGATGAGATACACAGAATTCCTTCCTTTCGCCACCTCGACTCGCTTTACTTTGCCGTGGGATGTAAGATAGTGTAGCTAAGTTCAGAACAGGATTTCGTGGTGAAACTAAGCTGTTTTCGTTTGAAATCTGCGAAACTTTATCGAGTAAGACTCCCGCAAGGCGGTTTGGGTTTTGAAAAGCAAAGTTTTTTTTGTAAAACAACCAAAACTTACATCGTAAGTCTCGCTTCTTCTAGAGTTTTCTGTATAACGATGTCGTTGAATTTATTTAGTATTTGAACATAAACGTGATAACGTTTATTTTGTGAATAAATGCGTTGTACGCCTACGATCATTTAGATTGAAATGATGAGCTGTATATAATTACTGGAGATAACGGATGTGTGTAATAACGCATTAGCCCAAAAATCAGTCACAAATATGTCACGACAGACTCGTAACCCATTTATCTCACACATTTACTTTAGCTACCCTTGGCTAATTTATCATCCGTCCCCTTATCAAAAATAAAACCATTAATTTGCGTTAAGTTCGTAATACATTATACAAAATGTGAATTATCTAACCTGTAGTCATTTATCTAGAGTCGAAGTCACTTGGCTAGCTAGACGACCTTTAATAATAATATTATTTTAGACAAGTAGCAAATTATTAGGAAACTTTGATGTTAAGTGATCGTTGCAGGACACAGACAACTAAAAACAACTTCAAATAAGAATGAAGTTCTGTCTCAGGTCGTACGTAAACGCGTTGGTATTCCTGATGGCACACGTTATGATTATACACATAATATATTAAAAACTACTACCAACAATAAAATACAAGGCATATACATATAACTCTTAATTGCGAGTAGAGAAGAAGTTGGACACAGACACATAGCCTCCTCGTTTTATAAACCGATGTCAAATGAGAATCACATGACTTGTAGTCGTTTATTCTCAAATTGGAATCGCTTGATCTACTGAAAGGTTTAATTATTATTTAGTTTATACACATAATGTTTTAATGATTACAACCTATAAAAAATATAGATCCCACCAAAAACATAACCTCGGATGGTGGGGAGAAACAAGTCGAAAAGCGTTGCACCGAAAACGTATAACCTCCACCTTTCCGAGGTCTGTTACAAATGTGAATTATCTGACCTGTAGTCGTTCATTCTCGAGTCGGAGTCGCCTGGCCAGTTGCGCGGCGGTCAGCAGGCCGGGGGAGGCGGGCACCTCTTCCTGCCGCGACCGGTCCGACCGCCCACTCGGGGATGCCGCCTCTGTTTACCAACATATTTCCACATCAAGAGATCTTTTATTATGTATCAGTACAGAAGTTAGTAGTCGGAGTTAGTTTTGTTTAGTTTCAAATATCAAAGCCAGAGCCAAAATATATTAAATTTACCCAAGCTTACGTTGAGCAGCGCAACAATTAGTAAAATAGATACTCTATTACTATAATTTAGTTTGAAACAGTAGCAATTAAAACTTTTCCTACAAATTATGCTGGTCTACGGGTTTGGGTAGTTCCTACTTACCTAAAAATATATTTTATTAAAAAAGATGGTTGTTAATCTTTAAATAAATATTATGAAAAGCAGGAATTAATTCAGGGCAGTATGTAGTATATAGTTTAAAAGATATTTATGATTTTAAATGATTATTATCGCGGAATCTATACATTTTATTATGCAAAGGGTTTTTTTTATATTTGGTTGATGTTATTTCGAACCAGTTGCACGGGTCGTGGTCACGCCGAACCTCATGCAACGCCATGCAACAGGTTCGAAATATCGGCAATCAAAATTCAAAAATCGTTCATCGTAAGAACCCGGTACATAGTAATTTTTTAAATGAAATTGTCAATAGGGTGGTTATTGGGAGGTATCCCATCTTTTCCTTTCACCCCGTCCGTTCTCACCTAAGGGCCATCGTTTGTTTAACATATTCCCGGATCACTATACGGTAAGGAAATATGTTACGAAGTTTACCTAGCGTTCTACTTGAAAATAACTTTGCTAATTCTGTACTAAAGTCTTTTTTTAAATTTGTTATTTTTTTTGTTCTGATATGAATTTAAGACTGGCTGGAACGATGCGTTTTTACGGAGTCACAAACGAACTTGTGACCGAAATTAGGTAGGACTTATATTCTATTTACAAGTACTTACAAATATTAACAGACAGTAAAGCACTTAAGTAAGTCATGTAAAGTACGTGTCAAATTCCAATTTTCTATTATTTGAAAAATATTAAGGTTGTGTGTTGCCATTTAATGGGGCCTTAATGCACGAAGTGTCGCTTGAGTCTAGTTCTAAAACTTACACATTTACAGCTACATTATTATAAAATTTACGAACTTATTTAATATAAAAAAACAACAAAACAATACGCCCGACCATCCGTACAATAGCATCCCTAGAGGCCACTATATTTGTTTAGCATATTTCCATGTCACTCTAGGGAAGCATTGCCGTTGCAAAGCTTTTAGAGCGACTTCCTCAGATAGTACTTACGCAGTTAAAACTCAATGTAATAAAACTATAAAAAATGCTATTCAATTAAAATAAAACCTGTAGAGAATATACACTGTTTCTGTATTTTTCATTAGTATTTATACCCACATAGATACGTATAAGTAAGCAAACATACTTTTGCTTACAATAAAAGTGTTTTAAACTGTTAAGGGGTGTGTAAAATGGATACATATAAGGAAAATAATTTTGGTCATTCACTGTGTTACTTATCTTGAGAATAAGATTGTCGCCTCACACGTTTCGAGCGAAATGCAAACTTACTGCAATGCTTCATAGTAAAAGTATATACCTTCTTGGTTTATCCGTCATAATGTCTTTAGGGTTAACAGTAAACCTGCTGGTTTTGTAAAGAACCCTTACTTATTGAACGACGTTAAAAAAACAACATTAAATGGAACGAATGCTATTACATTTGTTGAGCAAATCTCAAATATGAAATAAGGAAACCATATTTGTACACATACCAATCTCATCTTAGGACCTACGAAAATTTAACAAATTTGCACATTGCTTTAGACAAACGTTGTAACTTTTGTGAGCTACTCTCAACATCAAGCAATACAAAAGGCGCCACGGCATTGTACTCGTGAAAATATTTATCGACTCACTTGTTATTTTTTACATAGAATCTGTTGAGCTTCAGTACAAAAATTGCGATAACGTTTTGTTATATAGCGAGTCTGATGTACGATTAAAAGTGCTTTGAACTGAACTATATAACACGCAACAAAATAATCACACTTATAAATTATGGGAATGTGTTATTTCGAATCAAAAATCAATATGTTAAATGCGTATGGATTTGAAACAACCAAACGCCGAGTTTTTAGTACCAACTAATATATTATTGAAATTGTAGGTACACTTACACTTATTGGTCATGAACATTATGTAAAAATGTATATTACAGCCGTAGCTTCGCATCAACCACGTAAATGGAATTGGATATGTACGTAAACATCGTAATAATGTGATGTTCTGTCACGAAATTGACGCATCTAGAGAAAAGGACGTGAATTTACTTTAAATATCCGTACACTCGATTCCTATTTTATATTGGGAGAATAGCAAATATTATACGATTTTAAAGTAATATATAAAGGAATTAATACATTTTATTATTATAATGGGTAATCACGATTAACGCTTTTATCGTCGTGATCACGAGCCGTGCAACTAGTTCGAAATATCGGCAATTAAAAAGAATTAAAAAGCGTTAATCGTGAGTACCCGACATATAATAATAATAACAAATATTAGTTCAGTTAAGTTCGAGTTATTTTGAATGATCGCTGAAGTCTTTCGAAAATCGCATCCAGCTTATGGAGTTTTATAGCCATTCTCACACAAGACTGAATTTTAAAGCTAAAATATTAAGCCATATGCTTTATCTTTATGGCATTAGACTTCAATCAGATACCACTAAGAAGATATTACTATGTATATATGTCAGATATCTTCTTGTGATCATAGTTTTAACCTATGAAAGTATTTTAGTATAGAGACAAATACTTTTTATGAAACAAATCGTACCGATGTGTACCACTGTATAAAATATTTTTATATGTCTTTAAATGTTTTTACGTGAGTTTTGTATACCTCAATACTAATTAGAAAGTATAAAACATAATAAATGATGTTTTAAGTGTATACTTTCTAATTAACATCTGTCATTTTATTTACAAGATATAAAAAATACAAAGAAGCACAACCGATTTGCCAATTGGTGATGCATAATTTGGTTACTTCGTTGATGGTATAATGTGATTAGCATATTCTGATCACCCTGTCCACTGCGTCTGTGTGTTCAGAAGTGTCTAAACTGCTTTGTCCTGATCTTTTATGACAAACTTTTAGTCAATCTTATGATAACAGGCGAGATATTTCCATACTAAAGGAAATGAAGTCAAAATGTTATTAAACAGGTTTTAAATATTAACGTGTTTTAATTAACTTGTAATTAGAACCTCTTTTGCAAAGACACAAGTATTCTACTGCAGCGCTAGACGAATTAATTACAAAACGTACGTTGAAAATGGTACCAGGTGAACTCGCTATCCATATCGCTAGGAAAGAGATTCATTGACTACAGAAAATAGTCCTTAGTAAACCAAAGATAAATCTGTTTTAGAATCCATTTAATCGAATAACAAATTGAGAATGAGTTTATTCTCTCCGTAGCTACGTTCTGACAATTATAAAATGGAATTGTCTTTTATTTTATACGTCTTAAGTTGAGATCTTATTAACCAGACATTGAGGTATAATAGCAAATCGTAGATTACATTATTTTCGCAGATAATAGGTTACTTCATGTTAATTAAGCAGTGTCGCTTTGATACATCTATGAATATTTAACTCGTAACAGAACGAACATCCTATCGAAAATAGGTTATTTATATACCCCTGTAAACAAACTTTGCTGCAAAAAAGAGAGTGATGTTACACCGCAATAAATACAACGAAACATTCTATCTATAAAAGTAAAATAAATAACGCTTAGTTATTTATAAAGACACGTTTATTTTATCAAAGTAATGACACTGATTATATTCATAATAAAGATCACATTAATGTCTCTTTCCGTTTACGTCGTCGAGAATAAATGAAGTGATCTCAGTAATTCTACGTCTTTATTCTAAGTACTCCATTCGAGTTAATATATAGAGAACGATTAATCACGACATGCTGTACTTTATTTACTATGTGAATACCATATCTCTTATTTAACTAAAGATATTTCTCTGACTTTATTTTCACGTCAGGACTTTTAATACGCAGAATTTATCCGAATAAAAGAATGTATGTATTTGAATCATCATTCGGTGCTTTTTTTTATATACTTAAACACGTTTTCCTTGTTTAAGAGAAAGGGTAAAGAGTTTTATTATGGAAAAATATAATTAAGAAAATTGAAAAGATTAAATAATGTTTGTATGATATTCATAGTCAATGATATAAAAGAAAATTAACTTTCCTAATAAAACAAATACATTTTTATAGAATAAGCTCCATAAGCTAATTAAGGTTAAAGTAATTTGTATGACAGACTATGTACGTATTTTTTTATTACAAGTTAGGGGTACAGTTTGCGTAGAAAAGATTAATGCCTTAAGCAGCACATTTAGTGGTTGAACTAACTCAATCCTTTTTTTGTAATTAATTTAATAAATTAAAAAGATGCTTGAAATCTGATTAAGTTTAATCTGTTAATAAATAAAATAACTATAACAATTTTCTTAAAAGTTACAATTTTTTTAAACGTTATGTATGTTTCTAAATATAACATTTTCTTAAACGTTATATATAGTAGGTTTAAAAAGGCATGTAATTATCAATAAGCATTCATTGAGAATTTCATTAATTTTTGAAACGATAAATACTTACAAATTAACTTGTAAATATACCTACTTGTTATAAAAAAATATGCATCGCCCTTAGCTTGTTAAATAAAAACATAAAAGTAATGAGTAATAATCCTTATTCGATACTTCTTAGGAAATTGAATAGGAAGAAAGTTTGCTTCTTGGCAAGTCAGCGGCGTGCAGCTGGGCAAATGAACTAATTCCCTGAGGCACGTTCATTAGCGGCTCTTTCGATGATACAACGCGTACAAACTTTGAGACATATTGTTCTTGTAAAAGAATTGATGCATACAATTTTAATTAGGTAATTTTTGATCTTGTTATACGATGGCTAAAGCATGAATTACTATACTACTTACTATACTATACGACTTACTATACCATAAATACTAATTTTATTAAGCTAAAGTTGAACGTGCTCTCATAGCGCATAAAGCATTTTTAAATTTGACAGGTTAGAAAGGTTAGGGTTCAATTATATCACCGTTTTCCCAGAAATATGAAACTATCTACACGCCCACACATACACAAACACGCGCACACATACTCAAAAAACGCACAAATATACGCATAGACATAACTATACACAGGTATATTTTTCATATTTGAACATGAATTAAGGTACGATTGATATTATAGTCAGATTGATTTTACATATTGGAATCACTACAGAGCCTATCTAGTGTTGTTTAAATATACCATTAATAAATTAATCAAAAGAGAACTAGCTAATAATTAAAAACGTAAGACAATTAAATTGAAAGAAAGTTGGGGTCTTACAAAGTTGGTTATGTGCAGTTCGTTCCCCACAGAAGCCTCATTAGCGACGCTAGGAGTAGAACAACGTGCGGAAAGTTTGGGCTATGCTTTGCTTTTCTACACAAATCAATCGGTATAAAGGAATTACTTACAGTGTATATTTTACTTACTAAAATATATTTGACTTACGTTTTATCATAATCAGAAGTCAATTTATCTTATAATAGTTTAAGGATTATATTTATCATAACATTTCTTTTTGTTTATTTGCAATTCAATTATAATTAGTTCTAGATGTCGGAACTTCGGTCTTTATCATAACGTGGAAAGAAAATAAATAAATATCCATTTTGATTATCTTATTATTATATACTATTAAAATGGTTGTCATTATAATAAAAATTGCCGCATCGTTGCCCACCAAAATAACACAGAAGCGATTAATAAATAATTCCACTTAATAATTTCAGACACATGTATTGTGTTCGTACGAGCAACCTTCCCTAAAAAAGATTATTTAAGCGATCCTTTTATGTTTTACATAGTCTTTTCTTCGATAAAGGCATTATTGTAGCCTTGAAAGGCCTCATTTACAAGGGTCTACATACAATATTAAAAGGCATTTCTTATAAATAGCATGCATTGTTTTTTATTTTGTATAAATTTAATATTTATAATCGGCCAGCTTTATTCTTTAACAAATGCGTCTTAACTTGTGTGAAGTACATAAATAGTTAAAACTAACGTAAGGTTCTGTGCATATATTTTTATAAAATTAATGGTATTTTATAGCATTTATAGCATATGTTACAGTAATTATTACTTTTAAGTGTTTAAATCTTTAAAGAGTTTAGGGCCATGGAAAAATTTGAAAATTTTTAGTTCGTTAGTTGGTATTAAAATGTGGATTTTCCAACAGACTAAAGAATTCGAATTTGATTCACGAACTAAGCAAAAATCTGATTAATTGATGATATTTGTATACTTATCATTATATACATATATTTAGGTTCAAATTCACAGGAAATTGTAGATAAAGTCAAAATTGTTATTTACTTAAATAACAATTAAAATATACAAAAAAGTTATTGCCCCTCAAAATAAAGTATGAAATTTGACTTACCTCCTTCAAGAGTTGCAGTTATATCAGCCCTGGGTTCCGGTCCATCACTACTCCGGCCCGGAGAAGTAGCATCAGGAAGAGGGACCTCTTCTTCTGAACTATCTGCAGGGTCTAGTACGTTCCGTTCACTAGTGTTACTGTTACCCCCATTACCAATTTCAGCGTAAGTGCCGCTGTCGCTACCATTCTGAGTAGACCATTTCACTGGAGACTCGAGCTTGCCGTTCGCCTGATTTTCTTTATTGTCGTCATCTGCTGAGTAAGGAAATTAATCAATTTCCGAAATGAACGCTTCGAAAAGCAATTTCACCGAAGCGATAATGAGTTCCATTCATTCATTAGAGATACCAACCTATAAAAGGATTATCTTTCCCGTTTCTAATAGACAGCCGCGCCCTATTGAGTGTGCCTTCTTTGTCCCCATTTAGTGAACCATTGCGCGGTTTGTCAAGCGTGCTAATGAGAAGTCTTCGTTCCGGGGGGATGGGTCGTGGGTCCAGGTCAGATCTCTCCAAAGCGGAGCTGGCTGGCGTAATGAGAGGGTCAGCTGGCTCAGGCTCAGAATCCGCTTCTACCCGGGCTCCAACTGACACCTGCTCGTCTACCATCTTACGAAGTTTCGCCTGGTTACAAAATATACATATAAATTTTAAATAGTTTACAAACTAAATAACTAAATTTCCCTAATCGTACCGAAAATGTAAACTCTTAATATGTAAAGTACGTTTTACATTATCGATTATCCAAAAAAATACTTTTCGAAAATTAATTGTTACACAGACATGGTAAAGATCTTAATTTATATTTCGTGTAGCTGCTTAGGTGATTTATATAGCCTAATATAAATTCAAAATAATAAAGCAATTTCGTTATTTATGTAAATAATTGTGGAGGCTTAATAAGGTTTATTTTATAGGATAGGATTTTATGAAAACTTCACTACATTGGGCGGGCAGCGTTGCTTTATCTGCGTCTATTAATTTGACCAATACCGTCTATTCAGTTATTATCCCTGTCACCGACTTAATAGCTATTTATGGGTACAAGTGGGTACATTGAAATGTTGTGATACACGAAATGTTTATCTTCCTACCTACATGTACGTATTAGATGTGCTTGTGTGTCATACTACACAACAGTTTAATACGAAATCCAAGCATCTAAGCTCATTTAGTAACTAATTGCGCCCACGAGGATGAAGTGAGGTATTAAGTTTGGTTAGCTAAGCCTAACAAACATTAATGTGTGCAAGTAAACAATTAATTTATGTTCTGCTTAACAATATAACAATACTAAGAAAATTTTATATGTGTAATTAAAGACAATTGACTGTATACATTTTAATAAATTATTCTAATACTATAATTCAAACAATTATAAAGAAGTACTCCGTCTATCTATGATTTCGTTCGCATCGACTAAGTTTTAAGAATAAGACATTTTTCTTTTTTTCTTTATATGAGAAAATTAGCAAACGATCATGCAAACCACCTGATGGTAAGTAGTCGCAGCCCATAGACATCCACGTGCACCCACAAACACGACCAAAATCCTATCCGCGCTCGAACGTAGATAGGTTGTTACTCCTGAGGACTAAGGTGGTCGCTCCGTAAAAAGTATTTTCATACATTGACTTCTCTGATTAGTTATCACCACATTGTCAAGGAAAATAGATCAACCACCACTTTTGCGTATATTAAATTCATATAGCATAGCAACTACTTTTATCAAAAATATTTCATGTACAGATTTTACCTTCACATGTGCTTTGATTACCAAACAAGTATCCGACATTGTTATGTGCATATAAGCTATGGTGATCATAAACTAGTGTAAAGTAGATTTATCAAAGCTTTATTTAATTGGTGGGACTTCTGTTCAGAAGTCCCACCAATTAAATAAACCTTTGATACAACGAAGTCTGTAACCAACGTTACAGACTTTGTTGATCATTTACCAAGAGGTATACTGAACGGTCATTTGCTATGCGAAGTGTCATATTCATAAATCCCAAAGTTTATAATTTTAATATATCATAAACATTAAAACTGTAACATTAATCTCATTCAATTTAAATGTTTATAAAGATAAGTTTGTTATCCAAATACCACAAGTACATTCCTTATCTCTAATAAATTTTCATAATTTTATGTACCTTTGACCAAACTATATCTTCACTGTTCCATGATTTCGCAATCGTTGAATATTAAAGGGGTTAATGAAAGATTAACAGGGACTTGTTTTGCCCTCTCTGAGTAACGAGCAACGATCTAAGGGAAGAATTATTTATTAATGAAATAGCAATAAATGTCAAACTTTCCATTAGCCGTGTGAGTGCAGTTACTAAGAGTGAAGCTAATTGAAGTAAATATAAAATTAACTGAGACGATGGTGGTAAATGGGATTCTAACTTCGAAAGTTATGGGTTTGATGTCCACGTAATAAGAGAAATATTTATGTGAAAGTTAAAAAAATTCAGTCAGTTCACATGATCATATAATTAAGATTTTTTTTACCGAAAGACAAAGATATAATGTTAATAATTTAGTGACCACTTCATTGTCAATAGTTTAATGTAACACTTCATTGTCAGTAGTTTAATGTCAAGCCAGAATACTAGCAGGATTTGTGGCGCAAGTTATTTCAGTATTATTACTTGGTAATTGTGGTAATATACTCAGTAAGTTTAACCTAGCTGTGAAGATACTTAGACATTTTATGGCTACATTTTGAGGTTGCTGGTTTAAACTTTCTAATTGATGATTACTCTTCGATTAGACTTCAACTCTGAAGTGTAATATGCAATTACTGAGGGCAATTGAGCTCTGACTTTGAAGAGTGAAAATTGCGTGTACCTTCTCTTCAGGATGTTGTCAAGTGCTCCCTAGCACAGTAATTTTCTAACAATGGAAGTAGTCAAACAGCGGTAACTTTTAATCAGGCATACACGCTCCGCCGAGAGAAATTATTAATGCTCCCTACAGAATGTTGACTGTCATTTAAAAGAATAATATTCTTAACGACTCATGTTTTTCTGCTCAACTGAACTTTAATTATTTATCATGAATATAAATTTTATTTTAGCATAATTTAAATGCATACTGTTCGAGTTTCGTTGTTTTTCCTATTATCTCATTTAAAGTGACCCAAATCAGCTTATACTGTTAAGCGATAACGTTGTAACTTTAGATATTTAAATCTGATATGTGCAATCTGAAAATGAGTTATAACTATCCGAATTATAATTATTACTTATTTTTTATAAAACTCATTTAACTGATTCAAGAGATGTAGAAAAATAGTAAAGCCTCGGAGCGATTTAAATGCGTTTTTGTATGCCCAGATTTATGCTTTTTTACAACAATGTATTGTATCGACAAATGTCATATAAGATACGAACTAGATTGGTAATTGTAAAGTAGTTTTATCATATTTTTTTGGTTATACAGAAAATAATGATGCGTTGTAGTACAAAAAAAAAGATTAAATCTGGTAACTCGTCAAGACCTGCATAACGTCAGTTTTTGTAACTATCAGTTATAATAAAGACTTCAAAACTATTGAAAATGTTTATGCACTTATGTTTGGAAAGTTCAGTTTAAATAATTTATGAATCCGCGTAATAATATTGTTCCCCTAATGCTTGTAAAATGTTACTTATATATGTACTCAATTATACAGTAAGTTTGTTCGTCACTAAGTGAAAAAGACTGAAACTAGTCGGTCTTTTCATAAAAAAAAGGTAACCAATTGGAAATATATGTAAAATTTGAATTCTTAAATTGCAATAACTACTTCAATCTACTTTATCAACATACGATTTAAATAAAAAAAGTTTTTTTTTCAGTTTATTACGAATTTTCCAAGCATAAATAGAAAAATGATAATACGTACAAAAACAGCAGGACTTGGCGATTTAAAACCACTTACGAATATAAAATAAAAGCAATTGAATAGATCACGTTACTCAATACCATTTTGCGTTAATGCATCCTTTTCTTTTTCTTTACCTGGGCGTCACCTAGTATGCGGCGCACTAGCGCCATCAGGCGGCCGTAGCAGGCGCTACCATGCTATCCACCCGCTTCCCGCCTCATGGCCTCCCCTCCTACCCCGGTACTACACTAAACACCCAAAACTATACGAAACTATTTCACTTCCTGTCACCCTCCCTACGGGCTTTCAACTTCACTCGTTCCAATCTGTAACAAAGAAACGATTAACATTAAATTCGAGTGCAATGGCATGTAACTTACTTTATGTTAAAAAGAAAGTATTGGTACCCATAAAAGATGTGTATCTCCATAATATTAAATCGAATATATTTGATTGTATTGATAACACCACCACAGCCTTTTTTAGGAAGCAATGCGGCGCGGTTACCAGCTCATTTACTTGTGAGGAAAACGTGAAAATCTTACTGCTGAGGACTTTTGTGTCCGAATTCACTTGGAATTTGGAATTCTATAAGTAGAGAGTGACAAAACTGACGGCAGTTATCATTAACCATGTGTATTTCATGCTCAATTGTTACGAAATGATCTAAAAAAACAACAAATATTGAAGAAACTTTTAGCCGAAACGTTCGAACTTAGTCCTAGGGATAGCAACGCATCTGGGAATAAAATCAGTAAGTTTTCAACCTTATTTGGCGCTCGTTACTGATGTTCACGAACGGCTGTCACTATTTATCATCAGGTAGACAGACGTGCTTATTTTCAGTTTCGCGGCTTTTAAAAAAATGGTAGATAACCGTCTATAGATGTGAGTTTCGGTGTTCGAACTATGCGCACAGGTTTCCACAGTTCAAAGGGTAGTTAAGGTAGATTGGATTACACCACGAAGCACATCCCACGGGGATGTACAATCGACCGGTAGGCTTGAAACCTATTAAAATTTGGAGTTTGTTACTCATTCATGAGCCTCAATTACGGCATAAGCTCAATTTGGGTACGATCTTATCATCATCATATACCCATTTCTGTTTCATTACTGGGCTCTGAACTCTATTCAGAATATGAAAGGTTAGGCTGTAGTCCGAGTACAGATTGATAGACTTTTGTGAAGTTTACGGAGAATGCTCAAGCATGCAGACTTCCTCCCGATGTTCCCCTTAACTGTTAAACGAGAACATATTATTCAGAATTGTATGTCAATGATTCATACCCTGGATTCTCTTTGTAAGGGGTCAGAAACTTCAATACTAGGCTATCACTGCTTTGGGTGCAATCTTCTTGTACACGTATTATATCATCCACAGATTTCCGATAGTATAAAAATTATTCATTAGATTTATTGTTAAATTTTTTTATTCACAAAAAAGTTATTAAAATTGTGTTCACAGTCCGTAAGAGCTAGAGAACCATGGTTAATTGAAGTATGGTTAAGAATATTGCGTTATTGTATCGTAATAGTCAATTAGTATTGAAGCGAGGCTCAAGGGTGTCTGGGAAGGAGTCTACTGTATCACTGAACTTATGTGGAATAATTTATGAATATCAGAAATATTTTCCGTACTTTATAACAAAGAATATGATACAGAATTTAATTTTAAACACTTTTTTATAGTTTGATCGTTAAATTTTGATGTTCTTGTTTCCTTTTGATAATGGATAATGGGTAAAGTATAAAATGTTTTACGTCCAAAATATACGACTTGCTTTTTTGATGGAAATAAAATTCCAAATTATTGTAAGTATTTTGGGTCTTTAGTGGGCAATACAGAACCAAACGAACACATAGTGAATTTTCAGTGTAAAGACAGACGATCGAAAATTAATTAATATATGCAGTCTGTTTCACCTCCAATAGAAGTATTTTCCCTCCCTCGGAACTATTTCAGATCGACTCTATCTTTTCTATTCTGTATATTATTCAATTTAAATCATATTTTTTATGACAGAACGATACAGTAGATAAGATAAATACGTGTAACCAACTATTTATTTGATGACCCGCGTGGCGCACCTATGACCACACTAGTCTGACAAACAGAAGGTTCGATTCCCGATCAAACAGGTATTTAATTGATGAGTACATCTGTTTTGGGTATGGGTATTTATGTATGTACATGTCACCCACGACTCTTGGACTCCTTATGTGGGGCTATGAGAGTAAAAAGCGTTACACATTCTTTGTAGGTCATTTTCATAGTATATTTCTTTTTAAAACCTTAAACTTGCCCTAACTAATTCCGTTTCTGTTATAATATATACTTTTTCTATCCTTTTGATTGACATGTTATAATGTACATAAACCTATTTTTTTGTATATTTCCATTTGTGCTTACTATGTTACTATTAAGTCCTATGTTTTTACGATACTATGAAGGAAACTCCTTATAATTTTAACCTATGCTTAAAACTTTGAACTACAGTTGTACGTCCCATAAAAATGCCGTGTAATTACAAATTTATTTTGATAGCGAGAGGTAAGCCCATTGCATTCATTAACTTTCCAGAAAACAATACCGTCAGCCTTTCATTGGTTATAAAAAGGCCATTCAAAAGCAAGCTACAATGGCCACGTTGTAACCATTTGGATCTTGTTAGTGTTCGGTACATTTGAAATTGCTTACATTGTTCGAATACGAGTTCATCGTACCAATAAAATATTTTTTTTTATTTACGTAGCAAACAAGCACGCAGTCCACCTCCTGGTAAGTGGTAACTATTTTTCATGGACATCTATAACCAACTTTATTTAGAAAAGGTAACTCCTTAACACTAAATTTGTCACCTCATTAGTAATTGAGCCTCATTATATAGTATCAAAAAGTGTAACAAATCACTTATCTATCTATCCATATAACAAACTTACAGTTATGAGTGTGATATATAGGTTAAATGGCAAACAAATCGGGTTCACAATCGTAGTGTCCAATAACAAATGTACAAACACAGACCGATACGTCTTTATATTTACTACCCTTGCATCTTTGATTAGCCTACTTTCTGTTCCATCTTCGAAAACTCAATGACAATATTTACATTTACATTAAATATATATTACATATCAGCTACTGTGAATTATAGTTCTTTTAAGAATCCAAAACAATGTAGAAATATTCCTTGGTCACTACATATAAGATAAGATTATGGACTTCTATATATTAAAATAACTTGAAGTAAACAGTTATTGCTGTTATATTTCAATATTAAAGATATAATAAATTATATATACATTAAAAAAAGGAATCAGGAAAATAGCAATAAACACATTTTCATAAAGATTTGCTTTTCAGTATTTTAAGGGGCGACTACAAAATTACGTGTTAATAATTCTTGTTGACTAATCAAAATACTCGGAAAGCCCAGTTTCTATCGCCAAGGCCTCGGGTGAATCTTCTGCTAAAGACGGTTTCTGACACTACGTCACGACTCTTCAAACTTTTTATCTACGCTTTATTAAAATAATCAAAATGATTTTACTTTTCCTGGAAATTGTTCTAAGACAGACTTGACACTAGCTATGGCTTTATAATATTAAACAGTAAACTAGTTTGTTTAAATGATTTGTGGTTTTGTATACATAATATATTAATTAGCTAAAAGATAATTTAGGGCTACAAATATTTAAATTTGATAAATCATCGCTATTATAGTAAACTTCATTATGAAGTAGCTCCAGATTTTTAAACAAGTTTGAGACGTACCCGATATAGTAAAAAATATTAATTAATTATAATTACTTAAAAGTGTAAAATAAATAGCGAAAATATCTTAAATAGGTACACTGAAAACTTTATTTTAATTATAGATCGAATGTTTATAAACGTGCTCCGTAATGTAAGTGGGCAATTATGCAAATCTACGTACAAAGTTCGTTCTTTTTAATTCTAGAACATAACTCATGAATATAGTCCAAGCAAACACTTTTAGGCTGTAATTTGTGAAAGCCGCTCGTTGAGACCGCCCGCTTCACTTATTGGCCACAAAATTGATTAAAATTCCGACTGCGTAAGGGAGTCTCTCTCATCTATCTACTTTTTTATTAAATTGCAGCTACTTTAAACCATTACTGAGACTCGACGGTATTTATTTTTTTATTTTACGTGGTTTAGTTACATATTCTTACAGAATTCAGCAAAATTCTTGTAATTCCGTTGAGCTTGGTTGTCAGTGACAAAATGCGTAAGACTGTTTCGTAGAATAGAAGTATCAACCGAGCATGCAATTCTGATGACAAGTGATTACAATCATATAAAAATAAATTCAAAGTCAAAGACATTACTGAATTACTTCTCTCGAGGACTAACATGAATTTCTGCGAATCATAGCTCATATATCAAATATTTAAAACTAGAACATAGAAAAGCGAACAATGTCAGACATTGGTATCATAAGATTGAAAGAGTGTGGTGATGATGCCTCTGGAGTCAAATATTTTTGCCACCTTTGAAATATTTCTCTAATTACAACAATTACAAATCAAAGATAACATCGGCAGAAGCATACAAAGTAGCTACAAACGTAAAACTAAATAAAATTACAGCATTGTGTGAATAGTGTGTAGTTTTCATTCTGACACAAAAACTATAGACCGGCATCTAGCCAGTATTGTGGAGCGTCCCGATCTATTCTAAGAGAAAACGACCAGTAGTGAGACAGTAATAGCATGATGAAGAAGATAATGAGGTATGAACGAGCCGATTCACTATTTCGTTTTTATCAGGACCTATCGGTAACTAAATCCGAGACAGAGAGAGAGAGAGAGAGAGAGAGAGAGAGATGGGTCTGATTTTAATAACGGACGTGTCTCTCATTGAAAGCAGCAAATTATGAAAATCTGAACGAAAACCTTTTTACCTGCTTTTTGTACTAAACTCCTGAAAACCGTTACTGTGCCTAACTGATCTTTGTTTTGTGGTCTATTTATATAATAGCAATTTACGGCAATTTTGCTCACGATAATAAGTACAAAAGGCTGGATAGGGTCTATAATGTCCTATCTATCTTTGTATTATCTTGTCTAGATGTTAACACAAAGGATTTCCTACTTTAAAGCAAATGATGTTTTGTATTTCAATATAAAGATAGATCATACTGTCTAAATTTGTATCTAAATTTCATCGCACTATTTTTTTATGATAAAAAAACTATCGTGCAGACCATCTGGTCACTTCCCCATCGTACTAAAGTTCTAACACTTGGCAATGATTATGACGACGGGTCTAATTGATTATATAATATGCTTGAATTATGATTAAACTGGCAACATCCTCAAAAAATATTTAATTAAAATCGCCTTCTCTAGAATGTAACATATATATTATGTAACTTCCCTGCTCTTTTCCTGCAATCTATACAATGCAACCAATGAACCTACAAGTTAAAATACGTAGACAAGGAAGTTGTGTTGCGTCGCTAGCTTCGTGAAGCACGGACAAGTTGACACCTAGACACGTTGAGTAAATGGCGGCTAGTGACTTCTACGTCTGTTGAGAGATTAATCTGTTTCTACGTAGAGACACTTGGGGTACGGTTATAACTCACTTCTCAATATGTTTCATGTAATATGCTGCAACTTTATACAAAGAGTACATACGAAATAAAAAGTTAAGCTTAGTTAATCTATCTCAAGCAAGTTGGAGATACTCTCGAGTATGAAAATTACTATCTGTAAATTAATTACTCATAAATTATACTTATATTTTACTGATCTCACGTGAATACTTTACTGTTAAATTGGATTTTATAGTATTACCCTTCAGTTCTTTAGCTCTTTTGCCTTTGTGGGTATTTCAGATTTTACTTTCAGACATATTTGTTATTTTAAACGGTTTAGAACCGATTATCCTTTGCAGTTTTGTCGTTATCCAAAAAAAAAATTCGTCATACACGTAATTAGTATTATAATAGCCTACCATTTAAAATGAGATTCTTTTATATTTATGTTATAATGTGCAATAAATAAATAAAATTTACATATACATGTAGCTATTTCTTACAAATTTAATTAATGTTATTAAAATAAATTCTCAAAATGAAATCGGAATATTATTATATCAAAAAACAAACTGAGTTCACTTGTCTTTTTAAATAAGAATAACATTTTAATACGCAGGTTTCCATATAGACTCATACGACACATGCAAACTTGGCATCACGCCTAAGACTTAACACTTAGACTCATGCTTATGAATAGCTCAAGGATCCTTTATTACTCCGAGAGCTATCCGAACAATAGACGTGGTAAGAAACACCTGTTAGAAATAGTGCTTATTTCAAATATCGAGAAATACGTCAATAAAATACACGTTGACTACATTTTTTATGTGAGGACATTAGTAAAAGCATGTAAGTCAAATGGTGCTAAGCAGTCGCTGCAACCCTTAGACCTCAAATAGGCCTAAAGTTCTTGTCCCTGTAGTTCCGGGAGCAGAATAGGGCTACGGTATCCCCTGCCTGTCGTAAGAGGCGACTAAAAGAGGGCTTCCGGGGTTGCGGGCGGCAAGAATGGGAGCTCGAACCGCCCAGCCAGCAGCCCCGGAAAGGACGGCGGTATGTGTGGTCGCATACCGTCGTAC